>JAYMTC010000004.1:0-41388 GCA_036897605.1 Melianthus villosus
GGCTTAAGGAAGTGGCTGCTTCGTCCTACCTATTTAAAACTTGAGAATAGGTCGAAGGCGTCGCGCCCCCGATGCCTCTAATCATTGGCTTTAGCCGATAGAAGTTGTGAAAATGATAGTACTCTTAATCATTTTTTATCTCTCATGCCCATGTCCATGTCGATTTGCAGTCATGATAAGTGGGTTATTAACAGTGAAGCAAATATACATATAGGTTCTAGTATAGATGTTCCTGAATCTACAGCTTGCATACAGGATAAGCCAACCTTCAGAAAGTTTCCCACATGTTCTAGTGTCAATGTCACTTACATGGTACTGTCAAACTCCATTCTGACTTACAATTACACCATGTCTTGTTTTTTTTTTTTCCTTCTTCTGAGTCTAATTTTTTTGTCCATTTCCAAGTTCACTAAAGAAAACCAATGTTTGGTCTGTTTTTCCATCACTTTTGCCTTTTCCAGGATCTATGGACTGGGAAGACAAATAAAATTGTAAAATCCATCATGGCCTCTATTATCTATTCTTTTATTTCTCCCCCATCCCATTTCTCGCTTTCTCCAGGAGGTTGGCCGCCTATCCTAGATCTTCCCATTTTCAAGAAGATCCCGGGCTCAATCTGGTTTAGTATCAAGGTGATTCTGTTTCCGTTTCTATATATATGGGTCCGTGCAGCATTTCCACGATATCGTTATGATCAATTAATGGGACTTGGCCGGAAAGTGTTCTTGCCTCTATCATTAGCTCGGGTAGTCCCCGTTTCTGGTGTTTCAGTCACCTTTCAATGGCTCCCTTAATTATGTGCGAGGAATTGCCCTCTTGGAGTAATGGGAAGCGGGCTAGTCCCCGAAAATGCCCGTTCGTTTGTCGTTGGGGCTAAAAAATCTTCCTTGCTCGTTCCTAGGTCTTTGATTTCATTTTCTTTTTTATCGCCGTCTTATTTCACTCACTGACCTGAAGCTGGAGGAAGCAGGAACTAGTGGGAGTGGGAGCCGAAATAGGGCTAGAGCACTGGCAGTCACAGTAGCAGGCATCATATTTAGTTTGGCGCTAACGGAATCCATTTCGGGCAAAGGTATTCTCATATAACGGACAAGCGGCAGCGGATCATGAAGAAGGGGTAAGTGGGCGGGCAAAAAAGGGTTTAATAAGTTTTTACGATTCGTTCCTTTTTCTTTTTATTCTTTGTCTGGCTGACCTTCCATGACCTTCATTGCAGCAGAGAATCCATTCGTTCTATTCGCCTGAGCCAGAAGGATACTTCTTTAGATGACCCTGCCACATTGATCATGGAAGTAGCGGATTGAAATGAGATTGGCAAGGAAGAGATGGTTGCCTGAAATATACATCTTACTCGAAAGAAGCACGGGCGGGACAGCTTCTGTGACCTTTCCAATTTGATTGTTGAACAAGGGGTCTGGGCTGTTGTCGAGCTATCCCTCACCGGGACCCCTCTTGAATCCTTAATCCATTCATTTGGATTTAATGTCTCGTACAATCTATGGTGGTACACTCCTTCCTTTTTCTTATTCAACTAAAAGTCAAGTAAGGAAGATAAAGAAGAATCCTAACCATAAGATAACCGGATCTTTCTCAGAGTAACTGAATGCAAGTCTTTACTTTTGGCTAGATATAGAGTCGAGTGAGGCGAAATGAATTTCATATATAAAGAAAGTAGTTTAGTTCTCGTGATTTGTGTGGGGTCGTGGCGTGGAAGAATAGGGTTCGAATCCTGTCACCTTGATGTGATGGGCTGAAGTGCACAGCCCGCCAGCACGTTCGCTCTGTTCCAGTATCAGAAAGGATGTTACACCACATAGATTCTTTTCTTTCAAATGTTGGGGGCTTGCTCATTCCCTTTTTGCTTGCCGTCTATTTACTAAGAAGGCCAACGTGCCCATAATCATTCTCGCCAATCAGTAGTAAACGATGGCCCACTTACTCTCAAACAGGGATTCGAAAGAGACAAAGTCTTTTTCCAGAAATAGAGAAGTATAAAGGAACCGGCTGGGGACTTAGGTAGGCAAGCAGGTTCCGCTCGGGTTGGTCTCCCTTTCGCTTTTAGTCGAATGAGATTTCGTATGACCAGATTTCTTCTCGATGCTTTATTTTCAAGTAGGAAATGTTTACTGAAGTGAGGCGAATCCCGGGTGAACACAAGGTTGAACCTTTAACTAGGTAGGCTTCAAGCGCAGCGGCAGAATAAGAGGTCCTTTCCCTTCAGGTGTCCAACGAAAGAATCTAAATTGAATGAGTTCACCATTGACAAAATAGAGGATTGATCTAAGAAAAGGAAATAAAAATCTGAGGTAGTCTGGAAAATGGAGCTGGTGAGTACCACTTTGCTCCAGAATGAAGGGAAACCTTGGTGGAGGTCAGGCCACAGGGAAGGTCCCGAGAAACAAGATAGCTCGTACAAACAGCTGTTTGTTCAAAAGGGCATCTTTCTTTATTGAAAAGAGTGGTCCTCCTCCACGAAGGACTGTTAGGATGGAATTCTTTGAATGGATTCTACCGGTCAGGTCTTTCAAGCAGAAGACTTTCATATCAAACTGGCTTCGTAATGTTCTCTTAACCTCATTTATCGAAGATAAGTCATTACTGCAATGTCATCCACATAAACCAGAAGAAGGACAATACCGGATGTCGACCTCCTTAGAAAGATTGAATAATCCGATTGACTTCTTGGAAAACTTTTCACTATTCCCTTCCATCTAGCAGAAGCATAGCCAGTAGTGGAATGGTTATCAAAATCGTATTAAAGTATTTGGGACTCAGAAGGTCACACCCAAACTTAATCCCTTTGTTTGGGATGCAATATTCCACCCAGCCTTAGCATGCTTTGATAACCAGTCTTTTGAACTCTAGCTTTTCTTTTCTGTCGTCAAACTTTTTTAGTTAGGTAAGCCTTACTAAGCTAAGTGATCGGCACAGACTTGCTTTCCCAGCAACAGGGAAGTATAACCGAGGGCTTCAGGCTGCTTTGAAGCTTCTTTTCTTATCGGCAAAGAGCGAATTTGCTACTTCTTTGTGATAGAGTAGCTTTTTTGTTAAAGCAAGGGAAATTTTGCTCACCAGTTTGATAGAGCAAAGAAGTGTAACTAGCTTAACTGGAGTCGACCATTTATACATGTTAAACAAGGAAGTTTATAAATCGTATTCAGTACGTTTTTTTACTAAAGAAGAAGAAAAGACAAAGCTTACTTATGTACTTACTAGATTGATTGCTTCTAAGGTGGAATGTGTCATCCTTGTATAGGATTTTATATAGTAGGGGTTCTTTCTGTAATCGGCAGTACCTTGGTTTTGACCAAAGGAGATCATTCCATTCGTTTATTTCATTGGCCGTAGAAAGAGGAAGTACAGCTCCGTGGGCTTAGGTTCTAAAAGGACAATAAGAGAAGGTTTATGCTCTCTATTCATCTTCTTGAGGTAAGTAATCTTATCTGAGTCTACAGAACCTCTAGAATCAAAAATAATATTGCTAAACATTAATACCTGCAGAGGGATTTAGCCTCGGTCGAAACTTCAATAGCAGCTAGGTCTAGAGGCCTCTAGGCCTGATGCAATTCCAAACACTAGCAAGAGAAAACTGACCCTTAGAGTTAAGAGACCAGGAAAGAATGTAAGGAGAGCTAGGCTCAAGATACTCTTTTATAATGTGGGGCAAGTTTCTAACAAAGTGATGAGGAAGCAAATTCCAAAGAGAATCCAAGAAATCGGGAGAGTTTAAAGCCTCCTTAACTGTAATGTCAGGCAAGTTAGGGCTGGGGATATTCAGAGTATCCTCAGTCCAATGATACTGCCAGAAAGAGGGATCTCCAGCTCCTAAGATCCACTTGGAGTCTTGAATAATGAAGGTCCTTTTTTCATGAATGACCTTCAAACAATGGGAAGCCCTATAACTGGCCTTCCTCTGCCCTATCATTAAGGTAGCCCGAAGCCCAGATACTGAATCCCTACTTCTCAATCCTCACTTATATCGTATATAGTCTTAGTGTAAAATCCCGAGGGCAAAAGTGGACTTTTTGGTCAAAGCCTATATAGACCACCACCAATCACCATGAGATTCATTCTCGAAATAGGAGCATGACTTCAGTCTCACCTCCGTGAATTCCCCTTTAGTTGGACCGCGTCCTCTCCCTACATTCAACACCATATCTTCCATTCACGATAGATGCCATAGTTGAAATCCCCTCACGCGTAGGCCACCAACAACCATCATGCACAGATCGATCCTTCCATCATGTGCGAAAAGCGAATACAGTTGTTTTTTTGTAGGGGCCTCCCGCACGACTATTAGATACATCGGTTGCGTGCTAGGTTGAAGCCAATGTGAATGCATGATCGAATGGTCCACGCACCATCCGCTTTGATTCGTTGAGAGTCGACCGACGGCCCCGCTCAACCGATTAAAGCCTATCTGCGCCCACTCCGAGGAAATGGTTCACGTATGGTATGATTCGCAGAACGGACCTCATGCGCTCTTGCACACGAATTGGATTTGAACCAATATCTCTCCTTTGGAGTGACTTTCCAGTTAGTCTAATCGTGGCTTTGGTTACCCGGTTCGTCCTTCTCGTCTTTCTATAATGGACTACATCCGGGGCCACCCGGCAGTTTGGACTTTTCTTCTCACATTCAGTTAACCACCCGCTACAAGCTGTACAATATACCCTACTGCTTAAGTATAATACGGGCTTTGACTTCCTTGTTCAACGAGTGAGTTATACATGTTTTGAAGAAAGTCCAGATTTTCCGTATCTTCATGTAGGTGGGCGGCTACATCTTGAATACTAGTTCGCGCGGGTAACTGCACACCCTGCGACTGCAAAAGCGCCTCGAGTTTATTGCAGATGAGTTCTTTCAAAGAATCAAATGCAAAATCAGACAATTTTTCTTCCAAATTGTCTGGAGTCAAACCGCGAACCCGCCGTCCAGCCCTAAAGGCAATGTACACGGCTAAACCTATAGAAAGGCCCATGGAAAGTATATAGTCACAGATTTAAAAGTCGGTCATTTGTTGCATTGATTCTTTTTTACCCTATCCTGCTGTGGCTTTGCTTTTGACAGCGCGGCTAGTCCAGAGTGATAGGCGGTGAAGGATGGGACCTTTTCTCGAAAAACTGCGAATGAACCCGAAATAGGCCATGGACTTGGAGCACATCTTTTGTTATTTCCACTGCTTAAAGTGATTGTTACGACCACTGAACAAACTTGGTTGACGAACATGGTTTATGCGCCGCTAATGTAGCGGCTTGTCGAGCATTTGACAAACTCACACCATCCATTTCAAATGGGATTTGTCCCGTGGACACACGAGCAATCCAACCCGTAGGATTTCCTTTTCCTCTTCCCATTCTGACTTCTGTAGGTTTCCCGGTAATAGGGAGATCTGCGAGAACTCTGACCCATATCTTACCATTTCTTCGGAACATAGCACGATGGAATTGTCCGATTGTAGCCCGACGCGCTGCTTCAATGGCTCGATATGAAAGACGACCAGCTCTACAACTTTGAGTGCCATATCTTCCAAAACCAAGTTGTGTACCGTCCGGTTCGCAACCCCTACTACATCTGCCTTTACGATATTTACTATATTTCGTACGTTTCGGATATAGCACCCCTTATTTTTGACTATATGAAATCCACACTTTGACACCTGAGATTCCGTAACGAGTAGATACTTCCGCAGGAGCATAATCTATTTGATTGTCAAATACATTACGAGACGTTTTTCCATACTTTCCGCATTCAGTTCTAGCTATTTCTGCACCTTTTGATCGACCTGAACAACATATACGGATCCCCTCAACGCCTTTTTTCATTACTAATGGAATATCCTTCACTATTTTACTAAAAATGGAACGAAATGATCTTGTTTTGTTCCTCGGTTGAAAAGAGATGTCTTGAGCAATCGGAGAAGCACTTTGATAAACAGATTTGATCTTGACCGACTCAATTAAGGTATTAGTGTTTGTTCTATTAGACAACAAAGATCGCATTTTTTTCACTTCGTTCAAATAATAGTTGTACCCGTACGGAATTATTCTGTTTCTCAGTATGATCTCTATCATCATCTCTATTCCCTTTATCAATTCTCCTATCCCACCTAGGTCTATGAATTTCTCTATCAATTCCATTACTTTATCCTTACCCATGAGGTTCCAACATTTTATCCTTAATTGACCTAGGAGTTGTTCCCGAGCATCCTCAAAAAAAAGGTTATTATACACCCCAACCCTTGGAAAGAAAAAGGTAGCACCGAAGAAAGGAAAGAGCGAGATGGTGGTTTTTGTTGTTCCCGCAAAGCGAAGATCATTCGCCAAGCGAATGAAGTGGGTCAACCTCTTTTTGGCTTCGGCCAAAAACTTTTTCTCGCTGGTCGAGCTTTCTACAAAAAAAGCGATGCGAGAACGTATTCTCTTATCTAAGCTTCTTCCCTGTGCATTCGCCCCCCCCATCGTAGATGGTTCAGCCACGCCCGGTGCCACGAAATGATTGAGAACTACGACGGGGTCGAAATGAATTTGGTTCTTTGTATTCAATAAGTATTGCATGACCGAATAATTCAAGGAGGGGCGCACCGCAGGGAGGGTCCTTTTAAGTAGATGACTCGTGGGGCCGTCGGAGCGGGACTTCTTTGTCTTTGGGAAAAAGAACTTGAATAATTTCGTTTTTCTGAAGGTCAGGAACGCTATGTCATTTACAACCCCGGCGTATTTCGAATGCTTGAAGGCCCCGCTGACCCGAAGTGATTTAGAAAGATTCTTCTTTATCGATGGTGATCGGTCATCGTATCCATAGCGTTGCTTCTTTTTCGGCCAAATCCTGATTTCGTTTTGCTTCTCTCGGTCGTCGAGCCTGATCGACTCGACTCTTTTCCCTGCCCCCCGGCCTCTCACTTCGTTTCGTTTTTCTTCTGTATCGTCGCTTTTTCGAAGACACCCGATCGGCCCGACTTTCCCAAATGCCCACCACCGGCCCTTCTCCTTTCCGGGTCTGGATTTTGCGCGTCGTTTCAGTCGTCGTGGTCGACGGGGAAGAAAGAAATGAATTAATGTTCTTTTTGGAAAATGTAGAATAATACACCTACCCAGACGAAAGCCAAAGGTGAGTCTCGTAGGTGGACGTATCGAACCGAAATAAGATCTCAGATTGACATCTTGATACACTGATTTACCATAATAATAAATAGAGTCAATGGTGACTCCGCCGTGGGAAGAGCCGCTTCTTTCTTGCTTGATAGGGGGGGCTTCCATTCACCAACGCAGACTAAAAGTGCTCTCCGAACCGTGCTGGATAGTCACCCATCACACGGCTCTCAAACCCAACCTGTGGTTGATCCCGGAGACAAAGTAAAAGCGCTTGATCCTTTGCCCCATACTTTGAGATGCTCCTCCCCGCCGATCAAGCAGCGACGCTGCTCGTGATAGGCTTAGCTTTAAGCCGCTATCGTTCGGTTCGGATAAGTCAAGTCCCTTCGGTCGGTTCGCCCAGGTGGGTCTTCCCTTATCTTCCCTAACGTTAAGAGTTGTTCTGGTTTGAGAAAGGAGCACCGGCCGAGCGCCCTGAATGAATAAGAAATGGACAGCAGAGGGAATCAATGATTCTTATTCAACCGAGTTGAAGCGAAGCTAGCAACATGTCGATTACACACCGGAGGTTGGTAAGAACTGAGGGACAATGCCCCCTAACCTAAGTGGGCCTACCCGCGAAGCAACTGGTACTTGATCGGGCGGGGGGCGGTTTGGTTTCGTGCAACGCCCTCGCAGCAGGAAGAGGCAGTTGTCATTTGAAAGGAAACGCCCCTTGTATAGGGTTCCAAACCTGCGCACCCTGATGAAAAAGCCCTATATATTCTATTAGTAAAGCCTAAACGTCCTTATTGAAAACTCAAGCGCTAAGGAGCAAGAAAAGGCCCCTGACTATAGATAGGCTAACGCACCTTTACTAATTCTATAAAAATAGAATTCAAAACCCTTCTTTCTCAAAGTCAAGTTTCTCGCTTCTTGCTTTAGAAAGATTGCAGCTAGCGCGCTTTACTAATAACATAGAAAGAAAGGTCTCTTCTCCTTTTCTACGAATCTACAACTCTCTTTACTGAGCGAGACTCCATCCATATCCCTACTACTGGTTATTCTTCATTTTCCATTCTATCATTTGTTTTACAGCTCAAACTAGGCTCCACTTTGGATAGGTTTTCGGTCTTAATCAAGATAGGTCAGGGGCGCGCCGGAACGGTCGGTGGCTGCTTAGTCTCATCCGAGAGTCTAATCTCTTTGTACTGCTTATTTTTTATCTTAGATAAAAAATAAGAAAGAAGGGGGTCGATTTAGGCTCCTTCCCTTCCACTGCATAGCTGCGCTAGCAGGTACTACGAGCCCTCTGTCCCACGCATCTAACCAGCTCGCGTGGTTCACCGGTTCCACCGAAAACTCTCATTTGTTGAAGCGGAGCATAGTGCGCTTTAGGCGCCGAGCGAGAAAGGTCTCTTCTTTCGTTTCGGTTTATTCACTGATCTGAAACTTAGCACTTGTTTTCTTATTGATTCCAGGGGTGGCGGCGTTCTTGAATGAAGTCTATCCGAACCGAATTAGCACTTCTCAGATCAGGCTAGGCCTCTCCAGCTGAGCTGGGCGCCGGGGCCCTGGATGCGCTAGCGATCGGCACATAGGGGAGTGAGTGGTTGCCCGGGTTTCTCGGCCTGGTATCCTGCACCTCGCGTTCATGATATCTACATTCAACTGTGCCCCGGAGACACGGTCGAAGCACGCCCGCCCAGTGTGCTTCTTTCACGACATGCTCTGGTCCTGGGTGTCTTCCAGTGGTCTTCTAGCGTTAGAAGAAGTCGTGTCCGTCCCGGACATCTGCAACGTCCTCCCACGCTTTTTTTTATTTTTAATATAGGACAAACTGAAGGAAAAGACTGACCCATTCGGTGACTTTCGCGGTCGCCCTCACTGAACCGACTTGAATCTGAACTACGATTCAGATCCAGTCTTACCGAAATCGGATTTCCTTTTCGTGCCATATGCGCTTAGACTTGACTTTGTCCCCTTTTTTCTTCCCGGTCCAATATTTGTTCTCGAAAGTCTTCGTTTCCGTGTAGAAGCAAACTCTCAAAATTCTTGACCCCTTCATTACCACCGAACTGACCTTCTGCGCTCTTCGAAACCTTTTCCGATTCGACGGAATGGTAGTTTTCAATCTCGTTTGAGTAGGTGAAAAGTCTCAGGCTTTCATCCGATTTGTTGTGGATTGGATGATGGATAAACCAGCAACTAGGGTCTTGCCTAGGTTGAACATGCAACTAAAGGGCATAGCTATTAAACGCAAGGGTTGCTCCAGCCTATGAAAGGAAGGATGGTCCCAGACCTGTCTGACCTACCGTTAGCCTTGCTAAAGCAGTACTCCCAGGGTAAGGACAGGTGGCATAGCGCAGCCCTCACCGATGTGAGTGACTGGACACCACATCTCGACCAGCTCGTCCCAACGGAGCGAAGGCCTCCTCAGCGCGAAATCCTGACATGAATACAAACCATTTTTGGGGTATTTCAGAGGAGCCCAAAGGCGCTCTCTATGAAATCCTATGGTCATGTCTTTATCCTAAGGGCTATAGAACTATCTCTGGCAAGCATTAAGCCGTCGAACTACCGACTCTATAAGCTTCTACGTGCTATATTCTCTTCGCCTAACACATTAAACTACCTTTTCTTGCAACGAGTCCGCCTGCTGCTCTAATACAGTTTGTTTAGGGTCTTTTTTTTTTTGCGGCTCCCCTTCCTGTGAGTCCGAAAACTAGCTGCCTATGAGCTATCGAGACACTGGGAATGTGTATCGCTATTAGTGCCCCATCAGGTGAAAACTTTGACCTTCCCTCTTCGGCCTAAAAGACAGACAACCGAAGCCCGAGTAAGGGTACTAGGAGGAGGGAAGCCGGCCATCCGCCTCCTTCCTTTAGATTACTAGGTCTGTGAACTGAGTCATCGGATGCAAAAGGCGCATAGCCGACATCAACGTGAAGTGCAGCCCTTCTATTTTCAGGTCTAGTGCTAGACCCTGACCGGTTAAACCGCGACGATCAAATGCTTTCATATGGTTGGCTGGCTTCGATAGAAACGAAAGGGTGTTAATCCGCACGGGACCGGATAGGCCGAGGGTTAGAAGGCCGCCTTAACGCCTTATCCAAGAAGTTGCCCTTCTGAGGCTAACCCGTCGTACCCCTGCGCGATGGCGTCGTAAGAGGCGTGGGCTGCTTCACCGGCGTGAAAGAGAGGTCCGGCTGGGAAAGAGAGAGAACCGGGCCGACCGCAAGACAAGATAGTTTGTGGATTGAAATCCAAGGAGGTGGCTTACTTATGAGCAAAAAGGGAAGTCCCCTCGCCTATCAACAAGAGAAGAGTGTCTGTCCACAGGGTTTTTACGGAATCCTGTTTCGATGTGAGACTCGTCTCCTTTCGGTCTCGGGTTGATGAGGTCTTCACCCCGGTTCCCAATTTTCTTTTCTATATTTCTCTCTGTGAGATAAACAGCTTTGCTTCTAATTCGTGTGGTCTCGACCGATTGATCCATACATAATATTCATAGGGAGCTATCAAGACTACGAGGTGGAACTCCGAGAAAGGCAGTAGTGTCCTCCGTCCCCTCGCTATCGGACCTGTAAGGGACTGTTTGTTGGATTATTGAAGTGGACTACTCAGCCCACGACAAAAAGGCAATAATCGCCAACTGTGTCTTTGCTTTCGTATATAAACTTAATTTAAGACTAGAATACTGAATTTCATACTACACGGAGAGTGAAGTTTACGAACAAGCGAGTGTAGTATGAAACTACACGAGCCCAGAGAGAGTGTATTCCATATACTAAATAGAGGGGAGAGCCGAATAGCAGCCCTCTTTCTCCACTCCAACTACTCATGAAACATGAAACTAGCACCTTTATCCCTTACAAGAAGAATGGGAAGGCACTTTTGCGTAGCCGATCATCCCGCTCTTACCAAGTGAGACCATCATTTCGCTTTTCCTTCACCAGCAACTTATCTGCGCGGGCTCTCCTCGACAGGTGGACCAACAATCACATTGGTTTGAGAGCCGCCCTACCTTAGATTTCATATTCATATATTAGTTAGAAGACTCCCCCTCGCATGTGATTACTCCTCTCCTTTGAAAGGCTTTCTGGCCCTGGAAAAGATATTTAATCCTCTTCGAAGAGAAAGGATTTTCCTTGCCTATGTTCCCCCTGAGGTGAAGCCCCACCTCACCAAAGACTTCCTCCTCCATAATAGATTGATCCTAAGCATCTGAGTCAGCAAGCGCGAACCTAGATCCTACTCTTTTTTTTCATCAACCAGGAGGGAAGATTCTACGCGATAGCTGAGAGGGACGGAAGCGATAGCTGTGCTCAAGCAACTAAAGGGGACGGGCGCAAGCTGGCCTGAAAGGTGTGAGTGGCCGGTATCAACCTCAAAAAGTGGGGCGATAAGAGGGGCTCTCTCCTATGGAAGTGATAGAAAGGACCACTGGCTCAAGTGTCACCACGGGGTAGAGGGAAGACTCCCATGCTGCAGACAGGAAAGGAGATAGTTCCGTGGAAGAAAGGGCTCTTACGGAAGGGAAGGGGCAGGCCGCAGATGAGGATCTCATAGTTCGATTTGCGGTTTAGCTTTCGCCGATCCGATCACCGAAATTTCGATAGTACGTACCATTTCCTACTGGCAAACTCGCAATGTCTAAGCATGCTCTTGGCTTTCTCCGCCTAACATAGCCAACGACTGGTCTTCTCTCCCTTGATGCCGCAGACAAAGGACTAAGTTGAGGATTAGTGTTGATCTTCTTCCACAGTCAAAGATTGCAAACAAACCGCCGGGTATGGTAAGATGTAATGAATGAGAGCAAGACTCCTTTTACAGACCAAGAATCCGCAGATTACGATATACCGGATCCTGAAGACTCAGACGGTACGGTTCTCTATTCCGTGACTTACATAGCTCGATATACACTTGACTAAAAAAAAAAAATTCCGATTGTAAAGGTAGAAAGCAAGGTATGAATCCTTAGGAATCAGCCCCTGGTCAAACCGAGAGCTATACTCAAAGAAGTTCCTTTTTTCGCTTGGTTGGCCGAGGAAATGCCTAAACGTCCACCCACCAATGTGTGTTGACGACACATCTCGATCAATTCGTTCATGCGGGGCGGCGAACAAAAGCGGGTGTTGGGTTAAGGTTTGACCCTTTTGGGGCAGGAGCTACTCCCAGACATTAAGACCTTTTAGTCGTAACCAAAAGTGAGCTAGCCGTCTAATCAATGGCTGGACTCAACTCTCCCATCTAAGAAAAGATTTCGTTCCCTACCCTACCTTAATGGCCTACTCGTGCCGACCCTGCGTTAAGAAAGAGGGACCAAGGGAATCTTGTCTGATAAGGACATTTATTTGGAGAGGCCGATAGAGGGGCCTTTTAGGCCTCTCTGATCACGACTTTCAGCGGGGCGGGGTCTTTTCCGACTTTGATCAGTTACCGGGCTTCCCAGGGCACAGCAATGAGCTAGGATTTTTGATATGAGGCTGTGCTCTGCTTTGGCGCATGTCTTTCTTGTCACTAGAGTGGCGGTGCTATTGTAGAAGTCTTTCCCGCTTGAATGGAGTACCCGATGGATGCCCTTTCCTTTGCTGCGACTTGGGTTTCGGCAGAGATTGTCCGGCTTTTATAGAGATATAAAAAGGATCCTTACGTAACCCACCGCCCTTGGTCTAGTTGGCCGATTTATTTGCTTCATTCACAGTTCAGCTTGCTACCCCACCAACCTTGGTTATTTTGCCGCCCTTGGTAAACTTCGGGCTTTTTTAGTCTTCTATGTATGGACCGTTGAGCGGGAGCCCTTTTGAGCACTGTACTGGCAAGCTTTCCTTTCTTATAGTCGTAAGCGAACGAATCCCGGTTGTAGGAAAACAGAAGGTCTTGAAGAGCCTACTCCTATAGCTGAAGGAGGAATCCTTCCCTGAGGGAATGAAGATAGATCGCAATCCACTAAGCTCGGGCCCCGTTGCTCGTAACTTGGAGGTGGCACCTTGACAGAGCAATCAAGCGGGAGGAAAGGTGTGTATTCAGGGTGAACCAAAGGAATCGATGGTGAACTCCTGTCTTGACCCACACCCTGGAAGGAATTCCTTTGTTTAATCTTCTGGACGGAACATTGGACAAAACCATTCCATCGGTAACGCCTACAATTACTTACTTATATAAGGATGGCTAGACGATCGCTTGCTATTATTCATATTAAGGATGGTGATATTCCTATTGTTCCCGATCCTACTCAAGCCCCGGCCCTCGAAAGAGGGAAACTTTAGGTCTAACCTGTAATCCTAGCGGCTTGAAGTAAGACATGGTGAGGTTTGAGCGCGCTCTATTGTCCCTCTATCGCTCCTTCCCATCCGTCACTGGACGCCCGAATTGACTTATTTTAGGAACTTAGCCGTTTTTGGTTGACTTCTTAAAGTAAAGTCTAGGGTGAGATCCGAAAAAATTTCCCATTCATTGGGGGTTTCCGCTTATTCAATAGCCATTAAACCGGATGTCATGATTGATCCTCGACAGGGTAGATCTTTCTCCCTCCTATATGGTGTTGGTGACAGATGTTACGGTTAAGTATGTAAGTCATTGGCTATAGACGTTGGTACCACTTCTCGATGCACTGATAAGTGTCACTTCCCATGAGACCGAAGCGGGGCTTTTCCTTAAGAGCTGAGGGGCAGGGGGCGGCGAGCTTGGCCTCCGAAAGATAGATGGTAAAACGGTCAAGCTCACAAGAGAGAACGAGTGATTGATCTGCGGCTCCTTGATCGGAGATAGAAGGGTTGCACTGGTAATCGAACAACTCTTTCACGAAAGAGATTCCATCGCCGAGTCCATTCTATTGTGGGATCAGCGGCTAATGCTAATAGAACTGATGCGCCTCATAAAGTGTCCTTTCCTTCTCAATCAATGCCCGAACATTCCATACATCACCATCGAACTGACATTCATTCTCTGCACTGAGTTCTCTCAGGGTCCAACTCTTTTCTTAGGATTAGCTGCCCTGAGGTTCTTATTTGGAGTCATTTGTTTATCACAGAACAAGTCCCCCTCAGTCACTGCCATAGTTGACCCAGTATCAACCCTCTCTTCCAGATCCTCGCTTCTATGGGCCAAATCACTCTCCTCGCTCGTTAAACTCGCACCTTGACTACACCCTTCTCGGCTTTGTTACCCAGACACTCATCCTGAGCAATCTCTTCCGGTTCAGTAGTGTCCAGATCTGGCATCTTTGCCTCTTCTTGTTCAGGGTCCTCTAGAACCGCTAAACGGTTCGGGCTGACTAGGTCCAGTTGGGTCATTCCACTAGCACAACTAGTGTTCAGCCCCCCCCTTTGCCATTGTCACTACTGGTACCTGACCCCGTCGGCTCGACATTTTTGCAAACACCGACCCTTACTCAATAGGAAATGAAAAGTCGTACTACAACAACTGTAAACATTACCTCCCCGCTCTGACTTTGATCGACTTGCCCACACAGCGTCTTTTTTGAGAGAAGAGGTCAAGGGGCTAAGTGACTCTCGAAAGTCGTCTTTTGTATCGCGTCAAGAGAAATGACATAGATAAGATCATTGCTTGAAGAGTTTCATTGTCGAATTGATCTCGGAATTGGATCCCAATAGTAGCTGCTGCCAAAAGGTGCTTTATGAAAGCCGGTCCACAGCAGTGAAAGTACGATTGATTCCGTCGATCGAACGAAAACCGCTTCTTGCTTTTTTTTGCCTCTCTGGCTTGACTACTCTGCTTGCTTAACACAAGTGTGATTAAACCTTCACGGACCACTTCACTACCCAGCAAGCTCCGGCTCGAAAGCAACAAGCAACGGATGTTGCAACTTGCGCGAAAGCCGTTGCGCGTTAGCGCTTGAGTTTGATTGCAGGGCGTTTAGGCTTTACTAATAACATCAAAATTTCTTGCTTGTTTGAGACCAACCATATAAGGCTTTCTTCAATCGGCAAACAAGGGATGGATCGGAAGTCTGATAGGGCTTTAAGAGATAGGGACTCCAGCGGTAAGAAAGAGTCACTCAGTGAATCGGTGGATCACACACTTGTTGGAGACAGGGACAGGCCTGACTATTTAGAAAGTATACAAGTGTTGAAAGAGTGAAGTCTGGGGACAACGGTAAACGTGAGGAATGGGATCTCCAAAGCTACCCGCCCTACTAAATAAGTTCGCAAGCAAGGGACATGCCGAACACCTACCTTTCCAACTAAGTCCAACGCGAGGACCCTTTCATTGACGATGCGTTCCGTCGTCAGCAAGCGGTGGCCGACAAGGCCCTTTTCCCTAAATATCTTGGGAAGCGAAGAGGACAGGTTTGAAACTCGTTCGGTAAGATTCTCCCGAAGGTAGGCATTTACCCAAGGCACTGATATTCTGAGTCTCTAAATGTTACGTGTTTTAGGGAGTTGAACGTCTTATTCTTATGAGTGGCCTATGTTAATCTAATATAACCCAGGAGCAAGAATTCCGGAAAGTGAAATTAGATATTGCAAGTGCAAGTCGACGTTCCTGATATGAAAGTGAAAGTGGAGTGAAAGCCGGCCCTAAGCAGGATCTAAAGACGTTCCAATCTGGATATAAAAGTGCAGTTCAATCGTCGAAAGTGATATCTCTTTGAGTCCGGTCTTCTTTTCTCTTTTGAGTCAGGTTCTTAAGACAGGACAGGAAATCGGGTTTTCTGAATATCTCTCTTCCGGCCTATTAAGTAAAGTAAGTTAGTTCGAGATCGAAACTGGACCTGAGAGAAGAGAGACTAGACTTCTAGTAACAGTAGGTGCGCCTTCAGTTGCACTAGTGGATTGAATAACCTTTTATTGAGTGCCAACAAAGTGCATGTGTTGTTGGTTAAAAAAAAACACGAATTTAGATAGGCTGGAGGACTGATACTATAAGTAGGACAAAGGCCTTAAAAGAAAAGATAAATGAAAGGCATTTTACCACTTATCCAAGGAATCTCTTTCTTGGCATTTGTATTTGAGAGAGAGCTATGCTTAGGTCAGTTCCTTCAGTAAACTTATTTGGTAAGTCAGAAGTGAACTTTAGGTAAGTAAGTAGTCCCGTATGAAATTCATAAAACATTCATATCTGGCACTTGAGGGGGTCAATCTTAAGTGTTGGAAGCTACTGCTAAGGTACTCCCCCTCATCTATAAAGGATAGGAAATTGAGAGAGAATAGGGCGATAGCGATAGACACAGGAACTGAAATAGACTCAAAGATGACTTCCATAGAGGAGAGGGGAAACCAGCTTAGATAGGGCGATAGCCCGGTTTTTATTGAATATCCTTTCCTGTGCTTGTATTGAGATATACCGAAGATATGAGTCAAAGTAGGTAACAGAAGGGGAGGGATTGCTGTTTTTTATTAGTGAGGGCAAGCAGCTTTCATTTTTTGAAATAGTTTGGTAGGGCTTTAAAGAGTAGGCGGTTCGTATGTTTCTAAGACCCCCAGAATAATAAGTAGGAGGATACGCAGAGCAAGAGCTCTTGAAGTCTACCCGGGCGCGCTTCTTCATTCATCCATTTAGGCCCCACGTGGATCCAGGGAACCTGGCTCGGGAACAGCTTCTTACTAGTAGGGGCTAATCACAGTAAGAGAGTCAAATCTCTGAAATAGAGCAGAGTCTCTCCATACCATAGTAGTATACTAGTAGAAGGCGTAGGTTATGACTTGATCCAATAGAGTAAGAAGACCTTTCTATCTAAAAGAAATGGTGCTCGATGAAACGATCCAGATTCCACACTATGCTGTGGGCTGGGGAGAGAGCTGCTCTGCGAAGCTGGGCGTTCAGTGTTCTTATGGGGGAACCATACTAGAAAGAGAATAGAAAGGGCCTTCACAAAAGAGCGAGGGAGTGATGGGCAACCTTAGTCTATATGTTGCTCGTGAGCCGCCAAGTACCAGTCTCGCAACAGTACTGGCGCAAAAGAAAAGGATCGGTCCTTCACTTGCTGATCGTTCGCGAGTCGAACTCGCTCTCTTGCCACGCCTTTCACTCACTCGCTTGAGTCGGACTCAATCACTCTTTTTGTTTGGAGGATCATTCGTTCTTCACTCTCTTGCTATTACCCGCAGGGAGCGCAGCAACCAAGGTGCATATTATCATATAGAAACAAGCGAAGCGTAGCGATTCACATAGATAAGCCCCTACCTGCCAGCGCGCGGATAGATAGGGCGGGCGAAGCGCGAAGGGGATGGATGTCTGAGCGGTTGAAAGAGTCGGTCTTGAAAACCGAAGTATTGATAGGAATACCGGGGGTTCGAATCCCTCTCCATCCGCGAAGTCATAAGTTCTCTCTTGCGTTATCTATAGATAAGAACGAATCGGATCGACTCGACTGATATGATAGATGGAATGGGTAGCTTGTGTTATGATTTAGTTAGGACTTTGTCTCCCTTTCGTTATCTTCCGCTCCCCTTTACTAGGTTGGGGAAGGGCCGGGGGGATTACCTTTGGGAGCTAAGTCGAAGATCTCGGTGGTCTTGTGAGTGGTTGATAAACTGCGATTGCAGTTTTCTTTAGGAAGTCCCATAGCTGTGAGGCTTAACAGACAAAGAAAACGGTGGATGCTACAGCCGCTATCACTTTGGCTGCAGGGGGGGGAATGGTTAAGTTAAACTCTCGACGTCTTGTTTGGTAAACGGGATGTTTACCCAGACGCCGTAGTCTTGCCTAACCGTTCGGCCGGAGATGCCTTTGTATGGTATAGCAAGCTGTTTAGCTATTTGTATCGATTTGCCACAGTGTGGTTAGATACAATGCGCTGGCAGCCTCAGCTTGGCAGGATGGGAAACAAGGTCGAGGGAGCAGGGAAGAAAAGGTTATTCGCTATTGGCTCCCCTTTGTATCAGGCCTTGGTACGGCCTATACATGATTGGGCCATGACGGTTTTGGCAAGGTTCAGAATGGATGGTACCTATAACCAGACCCAACCGTTGCAGTACTTGAGAGGAAAGAGAAAATGATTCTCTTTTGATCTCAAGGCTGCTATCGATTCCTTACCTGTTATCCTGACGTCCGGTATCATTGCAGGGTTGTTCGGAAATTCCTTTGCAACTTCCTGGACGTTCATACTTTGTTCTGTATTCTTTCTATTACCATATAGTTATGATAATCAAGGCTATAGGTCATCGGTTGTGACGTTCACGAAGGGTCAACCCCTAAGATTTTTGAGTTCTTGGCCTCTATTCACATTTACACATCATATGCTTGTGTGGATAGCTGCTGAGAGGGTGTATGGCACGACGAAGCTTTGCGACTATGCAATTCTTGGCGACGGCGATCGCCGACGAGAAGGTGGCGGCCGCTTGCCATAATACATAGTTTCAGTGTATTAGAACTATATCTAAAGATAAGTCTCTCATCTCAAAGATTAGAGATGTAACTGTTACTATGTCTCTGTCTTTGACCTATCGATTGAGGGGTGCTTCTTATCGTATCTGTGGTGCGCCCTATCTTTAGCCCTAAATCTAAGCGATGGAAGCGTCACTATCTTTGTATGCTTTCGCCGTCAGGCGTATTCCCGTTACCATTGAAACTGTGGTTAGCATTTCCAGATTGGGGAGTGTTAACGCCGGGTGTCGCACGGGCCTTCATTCTTTATAGGGCACTGTAGCGCCTTCGCTTTGTTTGTAATGAAAAGGAAAGAGAGGGTCTTCGGAAATTTTTTCCAGTTTAGGGGGATTCTTGATCGCCTCATTCTTCAACCATGGGTTAAGATGTGGCTAAAGTATCTCCGATGGTACGCTGAGGTTAGCGTAAATTACGATGTGTCGCTCGAGGTCTCTCGAGCCTCCTTTTGTACCAATGTCTATATTCCGTTTTAGGAAGAAGGTAATGATCTTCCGGTATGGAGTTTAGTTTTGTTGTTACGACAGGCTGAGAGCAGTGCCCGCTCCCTTGTGTCATGATGGTTTACGGGCGAGTGACTCTTCCTTCACGAGCTCTGAGACCAAACATTCCATTCAATAAAGAAGTTCATAGAATGAACGCTATTCTTTATCTTGTTTTACTCGTTCTTATGTTGCGTTGACTTTCGAAGGGAAGTTGGAGACAGAGACGGAGATGACGGAGACGAATGTGAGGCCTAGACCATAAGCTAAGGTCAATCGAGTGCGCCCGGAATGACGAGTTCAAAAGCCAGGTTCAGTAGACCGATCAACTAACGCTTCTGTTGGATGTTGGGAAGCCCCACTGGTTAAGTTAACGAACGTATAGAAAGATGATATATATGTTTTTTTTCTTATATGAATAGATCGATATGGCTTACGGGCAGGGTGAATTGCTGACGAGTGTGCTTTCTTTCTTTTGTTTGCCCGCCCAGAAAGAGGGGATCCTGCTCCTGATCTAGTGGTAGTTCCTGGTGAATAAAGATTCCCTTCCCTAAGACGAGACGAGCTCACTGGGGAAAGACTGAACATCCGCTTGTCCTCCAGTTTCAGGTCTTCTTCCTTATGCAGGTTATGAATTCAAGGTAGAGGGGTTGCCCTAGAGGATGCCTATCAAAGTGAATCACACTGAACTTCCACGTCATTTCACAGATAAGGCAAGCACTAGAGGTTCTGAAAGGGGAAGACGAGGCGTGTAATTTACTCGGTCGGTGTTGAATCATCTGACTTCTGTCCGGGATCCAAGGACGGAAAGAAGGACAATTGGTGAAACTTGAGTTTGTAAATTGTCCCGAAGTAATGAATAAAAGAGTTCGTTCGGTTATTTGGTCTCAAGATAAGGACTTCTTTTTTCAGATCCAGCAAACTCCAGCGAAAAGAGCACCTTTACTATGTTAGTCTTTTTTAGTAAAGGGCGTTTAGGCCCTTTTATATTATATAAAGGTAAGCGTTTTCTTCGCTTGGTTATGGGTTTTCTACGCGCTTTACTAATAGAATAAGGGCTTTTCCCTATCTTACTAATAAGAATCAAGAAAGGGGCTAATAACAAAGTTTTCGTGTTGTTGATTCCTAGGTGGAGTGCTTCTTCTCTTCCCTTATGCCGCTTATCCTACTACTAAGATTAGGGCTAGTGAAGTAGGATTGACCTGTAATACATAACCTCTAGGTGGTGTAACCTTTCGCTCAATACTAGAATCGACAATTGAAGCATCTGAGACAGCATCAATCGGGGATACACGACAGAAGGAATTGTTCTATCTCCAAACTTAACCTTCACCAAGCGTAGGTTTATTTCAATAATCTTTTTTCTTTCTATCTCGAATCATGTCTCTTTCTCTATTAGAAAAGTGGACTTCTTTTTCACAGCCTATATGCGTATGCGGAAAACGAGAGTCCTTACTTTTTTTTCTCTTGCCCTGACATAATTCGGGTCTATCGGTTCCGTTCTGTTCTCTCTCTACCTCTTCTCTTCTTTTTGACCTAACTTCAAAATCTTTGATGCCCGGCCATACCAACATGGGAAACCTAGCTTCCCTCCCTTTGAAGTGCATTTATCAGATCAGCTCCCCGAGTCACTAGAAAGAGGGTGAAAGGCCCACTACTTCTTTATTCATGGCCTATTTTTTTGTTTGATTGATCTCCCTTTCGCCCTGTCTTTCTCGCCTGGCTTTTCTTAGTCCATTTGTGCACTAGAATCAATAGAATCCGATGTGCAATAAGATAGTAATTGAATGAGCTCTATGATATGCAATGGGTTCCATGGAGTTAATGCTTTTTTCCTAGTTGTCTTTTATTTTAATAGAATACCATATTAGTTGAAGGAAATCTATGATATAATAAGTTCAGATGGAATGCTTGCTCTCAGTGCATTAGATGTCCTAGTTTTCCAGTACCAATCCCCTTTCAAGGTTCAGTATAATGCTGTACTGGGTTCATATTACTAGTTAAGATCTTTCTAGTTAAGGATATAGCATAGCCTATTTACCCTCTTCAGGTGTGCCAGGCAGGGGCTTGTCTTCCTTCTACGATTCCGAACTTTGTCCTAAGAGCGGATTCGTTCAAAGACAGGAAAGACAGTATAGAAAGCAGAGACAGAAACTGGGACAGGATTACTACTGGCTTGAAAGCGGCGTGACTCACTGTGATTGGAATCCGACTTCCTTGTGACCCGCTGACTTGCTTATGTTGTACCTCTTCCTTTGCTAACTCCGCCTGTACTTGAGCATTAACTAATCTATCACTTCCCCCCTATCTCTTAAAGCTTTCCCACTTGCCAGTTCCCCTGACCACCCGGACGACCCGGAAAGAGATTGACTTTGCAAACTTTCACTGAACTAACCTGTCTTTTCTCTCTGATCGAACGGAACTGTTCTTTCTATTTTCACCAGTATCGGATATAGTTAGGCAAGCTTTCTTTACTTAATTTAGCATAGCTAGTCTTCCTATCACGCTCTGCTGCAGTCCTAACAACTCCATATCATTCATTATTAAAGCGAAAGCGAAGGGAGAAAGATTTGACTTTTAAGAAGGGCCGCGTGGATTTTGCCACTCCCAGTTTCGAATTCGTCTGCGCAATTCCTTCGCCCAGTAGCCTTTTTTTCCGTTATGACTTAGGTGGTCGTAGATATGTGTTAATTCGGCGATCGTCATTGGACGTATATTTGATATTCCTTTTCCACCGGCGAAAATCCTCTCCCCCCGGATTAATGGATTATCAGGTATATAATCGTCGGGGTAAAATTCCTTCATTTTTATGATAATAGCTCTTGTTATGAGCTCCGGGTCTTCAGCCGGTGCTGGCGCCTGCGGCAGCGCCTCCGGAACCCCCTACTGTTGTTGTTCAACAGCAGCGCCTTCCTCCAATAAAAATTGTTTTAGAAATTCTTGCTCAGAAAGGGATAATGATTGGGGCGACTCTAAGGGGGCATGATTCTGGGTTCCGATGGACCAGCGGCTGGGGGTTGCTCTTGATGCGTGTCGGTTGGCTGAAAGAGAGCATCTTCCCCTTGCTGCCGCTGACCCTGGTTTGGGGCCGAAGATGACCCCGGAGGAGAAAGCCACCTTTGAATCCACGAGCCACTCCACGTGGATGAGGTTGATGGTTCGGAAAGGGGACGGAAGAGGAAGTGGGTCCCCTACCCCCAAAAGTAGTACCTGTGCTATTGTATTGGATAATAAACCTCTCTTGCCACGGCTATAGGAACGGAAAGAAGACCCGTCCAACCCAGCCTGCCTTGTATATCGATCGTAAAGAAGCAGCTGCAAATGCTATCAGTGGTTCTTCCTTCCTATCCCATCCATCTATATATAATAGGACTGGGTTAAGTTCGGGCGGATCGGAGTCTCATTTCAATGAGTTTTGGACCACCCACCTCTAAGAGGAGGGAGAAGTTCCCAGCTATAGTCACTGCCATGCCCCAAGCGAGGGGGATCGGACGATTTGTAGCAGCTAGTTAATACCGGGCCATTCGATGCAGCAAGGAAGTCTCCCCTGTGATGTTTTAATAAGAAAGTGAAAGTAACCTTATTAAAAGCATTACGATTATTGAAGCGGAAGTGAGTCATTTTCTCTTATCATAGCATAACAACCTACTAGATACGAAGATGGAAAGAGAAAGTCAGAGAGATGCGACCTAGTCTTGTTCTTACCCCAAGTCCTACTCAAAGGATTGATCCGCAAGCTAGCTCAAAAGGGATTTAAGCCAGAAAGAGATCAAAGCGTATAGTAATTCTTGGCGAAAACCTTACTTAATAGTATAGTCCATATCCAGTGATGCGGCATTCACTAAAAGAAAGGAGACAGAGGTTGTTGGAGGCTGAGAATCTCATCTTTTTACCGAGTCTACTCTGTATACTATGAAGAAGGAATGCTCTCATTCCAAGAATAGATGTCCGTACAGGAGCAGCATGCCACACATCCAATTCAAGCAAAGAAGTCAATCACGACTGAGATGTAGAAAGCGCTCTTCTTTCTATTGACTTTAGATCTTCCGCTAAAGAAGAAGGACTTGACGCAAGCTTTAGCCTTTACAAGTGGATAAGAGCCACTCAGTCTTTAAGTTGCCCGTAACCACTACGATGACGATCATCAGTTCTCTTGATGAGGGATAGCCCAAAACAAACTGCTATAAAAGTCTAAAAGTAGAAGTCTCAAGAGAAGCACACATTCAACCTCGTTATGCCAAAGAACCTTCTTCTTCATCGTCTGATCGACCTAGCCCCTATAGCTAAAGGAAGTAGAACCCCCTCTTCACAATACTAGTACACCCGATCATCCAATCTCAAGCCTTTTCATAGAACACAAAGGAAAGTGCAATGGAGCAGTAGTAGCTATGACATCTATGAAAAAAGATCTTAGCGTCGGGAAGAATTCAAGATTCAAAGATTTTTTCTAAAAAGAGTGAAATGACTAGGATTCTATAGCAACTTTGAAGAAAGGAACTGTGCGAAGAAGCCGCTCCTCTATGCTTCAAGCTCTTGATTGATGATACAACTTGAGGTCTCGTCCTAGAAGACGTGATACATAGTGTTTTTTTTTTCCTTTTTTTAAGGTTTTAGAGATGTCACACAATAAATCCCCGAGCAGCTCAAGAAAAAGAATAAACTATTATAAGTGAATTAGAAGGAAGTGCATTATACTAATTACCGAGAAGGTATAAAACAAGTATGTATAGACAAGCGAGAGAGTCCCACTTCCGTAATTGAGTAATCAGCAGAATCCGTTAACTAGGACTAGGAATGGGCGGGAATTCATCACGGGTTCAACTTCTATGAAAGGCTAAACTTCCTCAACCAAGCCGATTGGACAGAAAGAAGACAAGGAACTGGCTTGCCCGTAAAGAATGGATTGCTACCCTTGGGGAGCTAATGGTTGGTACTGGAATGATAGCAAACATCCCTTCTTATCTTTCTGATTGGTGTACTAAAAGTGCTTTCTCTAATATGTATATCACACATCCGATTCTGTGCTTAAGGTTGCTCGGGCTTCCGTCACTTCTTTTTGTTATATCGTTCGTGCCTTCTCTCTCTCTCTTCTCCGGCGTAGAAGCATCAGTTTGATCATCCAGTTCTATCTGTGAAATCTCTGTAAGCGTTAACTAATCGGCGAAGGGTTCCTTACTCAGGTTATCTGGGAAAGGCTTGGCGGGGTGTGTCCATAAGAAAGCGCATAGCGGATAAGAAGCAGGAGTCGTTCTCAAGTGGGTGGAATTCATTGAAATAAGGGTGTCTGTCGTTGGTACATCAACGATCACGTCTCAAATCCGAAACCCCTTACTAATTTGCAGCATGATTGGTCTGGAATGAAGCGGGAAATTGCGCAATTGAATTATAAGAAGACTTTAGGCACTCCTACGGAAGAATCCCTAGTCAGGAAGTGACATATGGAAAGATCTTAACACCCGGTTCAATATGGCTTGCTGGTACAGAATCCGTTGCTATTGGACTTGGCAAGTAAGCCCAGAAGGTCGCAGATAAGCTTTTAAGAAACCGAGATAGAATAGGAGTAAGTCAGATTCATATCGCATATCAGCTCTTATTCTCGCATATCCGGGGAACTTAACATTGAATTTCGCATCTGGCCAGGGCAAAAAGTCAGCCAAAAGCCCAGCATTCTCTGGTTCTTCTTTAGACCAGGATCCAATTGAAAAGAGGATCAGGAACAAGCCTGAAAGAAGGGCTCTCTAGGGCTCTAGAATGCGAGTTCAGGCATTATACCTATGGAAAGCCTTATTGATACACCTGTCGTTGAGATCACCCCACGTGTCGTCAATATTGAGTCAGCTAACCCTCTCGTTAACCAAAGTTCCGCTCCTAACCAGAGTTCCCCTTCTACCACTCCCACCACATGTTCGTCTGAATCATCAGCTATCCCTTATCTCTCCTCACAAAACCTTTCTCTTCCTTCTAATTCATCTCTCCCTTGGATTCTGTGTGGTGATTTTAATATCCTTTCTCAACCCAATGAAAAGGTGGGGCGTGGTGCTCTTGATCATAACGCTATGGCGGATTTAAATAATTTTCAGCGGCAAGCTGGGCTTTTTGATCCTGGATTTTTAGGAAAGATTTTCACCTGGATCAATGATCATCCTGGTAATACTCGTGCATGGGCTCGATTGGATCGTGCTTTGATTAATCATTTTTTTCCTTGCCAATTGCCCTCAGCTTAGGATCACTCATTTACCTAGGCTTTTGTCGGACCACTGTCCTCTTTTGGTGGAACCATATATTACTACTAAGTTGCCATCCCCCTTCGTTGATAGCTGTGGTTAGATCATGACAAATTTCTTTCTTTCGTTAATCAATGGAAGATTCTCCAATTTTTGCATCTCCTATGACTAAGCTTCAAGTGAAACTGAAAAATCTTCGATTAGGCCTAAATAAAGCAGTGGAATTGGTAAGTTTTTGGAGAGATTTCTGTTCAAATGAGGGCCACAGAGGATGGTCAGGCTTGAGGCTAATCTTCAACATAATTGGAATGACAATACTCTCGGAAAACTTCAGTCTTGTAAAAAGAAACTGAATGCCTTGCTTCGGAGGGAAAATTCTTTGCTTCAGGAAAAAGCTCGGGTTAAGTGGCTTACAGATGGAGATCGTAACACAGCTTTTTTCCATGCAACTTTGAAGGCTTTCCCCCAATCTGCGGTATATATGAAAGACCGTGTCGAAAGTGAGTTAGATGCACATGGGGATATGGGACGCCTGTCTAGTTCTCATTGGAAAGGAATCCGCTTTCTTCTGTCTCCCGCCTGACACAGTTTGACACGCGGTGATACCTGATTGGCTCCAAATCGATAGTGGTAGAAAGAATATCAAGAGAACAAGCACGCGGGAAAAAGCAAGCGTCTGATCAGATCAATCAAGAGAGCTAGCTTCGATCGCCTAAGCAAGGACGGAGCTGTCGAGTAAGGATTGGCCGAGGGGAGTTCCATCATGTAGCTGGGTACAAATAAGCCAGTCAAAGAGAACTAGAAGCCAGTGAACGAGGAGTAGTAAGGGTACGACGAAACCAGTGGGGTACGTAAACGAGGACGGATCACATGGTTTTGTACTGGTCAGCTTTGAGCTGTCGAGTGAGGATTGCTCTATCTCTTAATAAAGGGGCTTTGGAAAACCCTGCCTTATTATTAAAAGGGGAGTACTCTCTGATGTGCGCTCTATTATTGGCTCCTATTCCTGAGGGAGTGATCGGGATTAAGCCTAGTGGCGATACCCGCGAAAAACCAAGGACTATTTTATTCGCTTTTTGGTTTGGGCCTTTCGAACTCAAATCCGTACGGGGAAAGGACAATTATTCAGCGCACTAAAATCTAGTGGATGGGGTTCAATATTCATGAAAAGCCAGGTTTGAAATGATCCATGTTACGGAACCAAGACAACCTATCTTACTAATAATAATAATAGGGTTACTAATAATAAGAAAAGTGAAGGGCCCCCAACGCCTATAAATAGAAGCTTCTTTCAGTCTCGGCAAAGGGAACTTAGAAGTCGGCAAGAAAGAAGTGAGTAGCCATGGATCCCGCTGGAAGACTGGCGCTTATTTCGCAATCAATCTCTCAAGTGGAAACGGAGAAGCTCCAATGGGAGCAAACGCTTGGTCTGTTCTGGGAGCATCCGCCTGCTCTCAACCCTGAGGCCATTGGCCTAGCTATGCAACAGATCCGGGACCGCATTCGCGGTCTGGAAGACAGGAGGAGGGCGCTGCTCGAAGAGCAGAAATACCTCATTGTGCGGGCTCTCACCCACGGCCACGGGGGAGACTAGAAGAGAAGAGTCCGTCGACGCAAAGTAGTGTGTTTTAATGTAATGCATGGCTTTCTTTGTCTTTGTTTGGTGGAGATCTACTCCTATGCTAAGTGTCTTTGTTTGGTTTTCTTTTTTTTGTTTGCATGTATGTATGGGCCAAACCCTAGTCTAAAGTGTTCAATGCTTATGTTAATATAATAATAAAGACTTTTTCGTAAAAATGTGCTGAAAATTCATGTGAAAGTTGAAATAAGGTGTAAGCTAAGTGTACAGGAGATGTGCTTATTAAGCCTTTCCAGCTCTGAAGCTTCCTTCTTCCTTGAGTTTGCGCCGTCTGAAAAACCAAACCCTAAATCTTGCTAGTTCAGTTCGTGTGTTTTACGTGAGCGCGCTTCACTAGTGTGCGTAGAAAAAAGACACTAACTTGATCATAAAAGAAAGTGAAACGTTTTGTCTTTCTTTCACAAAGTATCTCCAATTACCTGTTTCTCCTCACATGCAAGAATGGACCTTAGCCACGAGTTGTCCGGCCTAGACGCTGATAACGCGAAGACACCTGGGCCCTGGGTTTTCGATCTCTGTTCTTGCGCGAAAGTATCAGAAAGTCAGTCATCGTTGCTTTGCTTCCATGTGGTTTTATATTTTAGAAGGTCAAATCCGTTTTTAGGAGAGAATACCTTGGAAGTCAGGAATGGGGCAAAGCAACAAGCCAATTATAGATGTAAAGTATCAAAGGTAGAAAGCTTAGGAAAGCTGGTAAGATATTCTATCTATTTGTAAATATCCCTTCTACCTGCGAGTCTTACTTAAGCTCTGTAAGCCTTCGAGTTGGAGTTTTAGTCTTTCTTACTTCAATTGTATAATCACTCGACCGATAGATTTCATCCCTCTCAAAGAAAGAAGAATCAAAAAATCGCCCTGCTGCCCTTTTTGGAATCTCCTTTCTTGTAAAAAGCCCCGTTATTTGAGTCTATCGAGTAAGTAACAAAAGCAAATAAGAGCAGAGAAGGGTCAAAAGCAAAAGAGGCGGGAGAGACTTCAAGCTTTAGATAAGGGATCTCGAATTTTGGGCAAGCTCAAAAGCTAGATCAGGCAAACACTATTCAAATGAAAAGGGGATAGCCGATTCTTGGGCGCAAACAAGTTAAAGTTAAAAAGCTTTGGAGGGTCAAGGGCAAGCTAGTCTTACCTTAAAGCCAGTGAAATAAAGTTCCAGTCAGCAAGTCTTGAGTGGGAGAAAGCTTGTGAGCAAGCATTAGCCTCTTTGAATAAAAGGAATCTCAGATGTCGATTCAATCGGAATTGATTTGATAGAGTCAGATTCATCTGCTGCTCCTTTTTTCACACTTGGATTGCAGCATTCCGATGCCATTTCTTCTAGCACACCGGATGAATGTGCAGCTTCTTCTATACCAGCTGATTCAATAGCCGGAGATGGAAATAGCAAAGGTTACGGATTAAATTGCTAAGAGCGCATTCTGTCCAGAAATCCCATTCGATGCTTATTATAGGATGAATCTTCTTCACTGACTTCACCATCAGCAGTTTCTTCTGGGCATGCCCCTGAGACTATTGATTCAATTCCTTCTCTCAGGGCATTCTCTGCATCTTCTTATATATCAGTTGCTTCTGTCTTCTTCCTCCACTGCTGATTCAATAGTTGCTGATTCTAGAGCAAGTGACATCCATATCAAATCCTCCAGAAGTTATGCTCAACAGGAAAGTAAGAAGAAGTGCCACAGCACTATTGGATCGGACATTCCAAATTTCATTGCCTTAATGGCAGCAGTCTTAGAAGGAAAGATAGTTGGCTAGGGAATGGGCATTAAAGCCCTGCCCCCTCTTCCGCTTAACGCACCAAAGATGGGAACTGTTGGGATTTAATCTGCCTCTGATCTTTTCGTTGAAGAAGCCTTCTTACAACAGCTATCTGTTAATTAAGATAAGAAAGTCATCAAGGAGTTACGAACTCGGACATTAACGTCTAATAGGAGCTAATCAAGTCCCACATCTGTGTCAAAGAGTAGCACCCTAAACTAAACGGAAATCCCCTCTTCGCGCGGATAAGGCCCCTCTATTATGTCAGTGCCTTTCCTTCCCCATGGTTAAAAGAGCTAGCTTGCCTTAGCACCTTTCCTCGTCCATGCTAAGAGTAATCGGGGGCTACGCTAAACCTTAGATGGGCCTTCAAGAGCCCTTTTGGGGACATCATTGGCTTCATCCTATCCCAACAGTGGATTCCGTGCATTCATGTGCAGCCTTTCTCTAGGTAGGAGATAGAGATAAGATTTGCTGTAACTGTAAAGCTCCTCTTTTCGGCATCGAAGAGGAGGGAGGACAGGAGTGACAAGCAGCAAGAAGGGTTTATGTCCTCGTTACCTCAGTACGGTACTTACCATTAGGAGAAATCCACTGGTAATCTTTAATCTTCTATTCTGGTACTGACGGAACTCTAAAGACCTTTCTTTAGAGGGGAGTAACTGAACTTCAAGCTATTCTTCCTCCTTAGGCAAGGACACATTGCTACTTTCTTCATAAGAAGTTCACTGAAAGCTTTGTACTCTTTCTGGTGCTTAGTGCCTATCAATGAGACGGATTGGGATGGAAGATAGAGCAGTAGCGGCAGAGATCAAGGTTAGGAAGAGAGCTCTGTCAGTCTTAATGTCTTCTCCCCTCGATACCATTCCTTCCATTCCCTATCTCCTTACCTTCCCCTCGCTCTGTTCTCAATCGGCTAATCTACTTAGCTTGAATACGTACTCGAACATCTTAATTCGTCTTCACTTCTAGAAATGAAAGGATGTGGGTTTCATAAGATAAGAGAAAGATCCCGATTGGTTGGGAAAGATTGCCTCAGTGACCAAGAAGAACGGGCGGATTCGGGTTTGCATTGACTTCAGAGACCTGAATAACTCATTCCCTAAGGACGAATTTCCTCTGCCGATCACGGAAATCATGATAGACAATACCCGCGGATATGAACAGATTTCTTTCATGGATGGCTTGTCTGGGTATAACAAAATAAAAATGGATCCAGACGACGAAAGGCACACGTCCTTTAGAACTCCATTCGGTACGTACTGGTATACAGTGATGCCATTCAGTCTCGTCTCAAAAATGCTGGTGCCACCCACTCATAAGGGCTATGATGCAGATCTTTCGAGATCAACAACATAAAACAGTAGAGTGTTACGTGGATCACCTCGCAGATCTACGAGGGGTCTTCAAGAGACTTCGAAAGCACAACATGAGGATGAACCCCCTCAAATGCTTTCTGACGGTAGTAACTGGTGGAAAGTTTTTGGGTTTTGTTATTACAAGAAATGGAATCACAGTTGACCCAGCCAAAACGAAAGCCATCCTTGAAATGAAACCACCAACGAACCTCCCGGAACTCAAATGGCTACAAGGAAAAAACCTACATCAGAAGATTCATCTCAAACCTATCAGGAAGGTGTCTGTCAACCGTTTTCACGCCTTATGAAGAAAGGGATCGATAAAGTATGGGATCAAGCCTGTGACACCGCATTCCAGAGCATCAAGCAATACTTAACACAACCGCCAGTCCTAGCCTAGACCCCCCACTGCCCAGGGTCGGCCTTTTTTATTATACACACGCGCCATGGATCATTCACTTGGGGCGATGCTAGCCAAAAAGGATGACGAAGGCAAAGAACGCGCATTATATTAGTTAACTGATCCTGATCTTGAGACGAGTTTATAGCATAGGAAGTAGTGCATTCCGAAAGAAGGAAGCTCAATTAGGACCCACTTTCCTGCCTTTCATCGATAGGTAGCTTCAACGCTATACCCCTCTATTACAGATGTTGATGTTGTGTCACTTCCCCGCAAGACTTCCAATGTGTCCATTCTCGGAGATGCATGCCGATGTGTTGATTCGAGGAGAATGCACTTCTTCAGAGGAGACCTGGTATGTCATCTTGCTTAGTTAGGTTGGTCGAGAAGGGGCATTGCCCATTGCCAAGTGGGAATTGGTATCAACCGGGGCTCATTGATCCAGCAATAGCAGGTGAGACTGAGCATCTTGTTGGGATGGTTTTCCCTAGAATTCGTATGAGTGTGAATTATATTTTGATTCCTGCGTCTCTCGGTTTCTTCTCTGATTATAGGGGGCTGGTACATAGAACGGGGGAGAGGTAAAAGGTAATTTCAGAGCTTCAAACATGACGGGATAAATTGTTTCTAACTTTTATCGTTGGTTCTCATGGACGTGAAGATATAGCTTGTGTGCTGTTAAAAAAGTAGCGGGTCTCCGCCCCTTCTATTAGTAGGGCTGCGTATCCGTAGTTTGAATCCACTTCTCAGCGGGCGAAGGCACAGTCTTCATCTCCTTGAATCGAATGCGATAATCTTCGAGAATCGCTTATGGCAAAGGACGATGCCCACGCTTCAGGTCGATCAGAAAGACAAAAAGGTGGAGCTCTAGTGCCATTTTCCTGATTTATAGTAATTAAAGGGCATTCCGCCTCTGATAGCACCCTAAGATTTAAGATCAGGCCGAGGAATGTGTTGTCGAGTTGACTCAAAAGAAAGCGTGGATCGAGTTGATTGGGACGGTTAGCTTGAAACTGAATTCTGTTGCAGCGGCAGTAGGAGTTGCAGAGATAACAAAAAATGTATGGCATTTAATATCCCTTCCGGGAACCCACCTTAAAAGTGAAATTCCCAGTAGTTTTTGGGAACATTCCATCGAATAAATATAGTTGCTATGACACGGGAGATAGGGGAGGTCTGCTGGCCGATCCTTTCAAAGAAGGAGCTGATCCGACCGATGAACATAACCATCAACGGAAACTACCGGCTATGAAAAGGGTTATATGGCATATAGTTATCGAAAGGCTGGATCTTCTATCTTATTATATACTTCTAATATATATCTATGACTGACTGTCAGATCGTGAGACGATCATCCAAGATCTTGTTTGTGTGCATGCAAGCAAGCCTGAGCATCTTCTTCACCATCAACCAGCGCTCTCCATCTATGAAAAATATTCGTACCTTTATCTTCCAAAGAGAGGGAAGTACTCCACTTCTGATTGCCTTTCTTTCGGGATTGGTTGCATTGGTTGTTCGAGATCTACTTCACTGGCGGATAAATGCCTTGACTAGCTCCCTGCCTCAGCTAGCACAGGGCAGACCAAGAGAGATGGCAACTCGACCCATCTGGCATTACTTGATCACAGACATTGGACTAATAGAAAGGGAGTTGACCTTTGGTACCTCGCATCCTGATTGTCCTTCTGAGCGATCACTGGCACCACCTACCCTATGTTTATTCCCTGGTCAGCTATCACCATATCTCATTGCTGGAACCACAATCCAATCCTGGAGAAGTCGCTCGATGAGAGGTGCTCTTTGCTTCTTCCTTTTCTCTTGGGTGGGTAAAAGCGGAATTCCGCTGGTTCAGGTCTTGTCAGAGCCTTCCGTGCCTTCCTTGGCAGTAGACAAGACTTCATCTGCTTTAGTGGCAGCTGCGTCTGTTTCGGCTTCTGATTTTGGATTTAGATGTGGGTCGGGATATTTATACGTCGTCTGAGTTCGCTTGTGAAACAGCTTCTACTGAAGCTTATGCGTCTGTTGATGCAGTTCGTTTTATATAGGACCTCTTGCTTTAGCTGCGACTTCAGAGTCTTTTGGTTCGGAAGAAACCGGAGCTCCTAGCTCGGGATAAACGGGAACTGCCGGCTAATCATATGCCGGTAAATCAGATGTTGGATATTCGGGGCGAATCATATGTTGTTGAATTGCCCGCGTAACCATGAATAAGGCGAATTGGTAACCGTCTTTTTTCGACATAATTCAGTCTGCATCTAAACTTAGTTCTTAGCCATTTATTTTGTTCAAGACCTCATTGAGGAGGGTAAGATCCTACTTGATGGGAATTCTCAACATCTACCGCTGCTCCATCGAACCCAAATCTGAACATGGTTTACGAACCCACTTGCTGACCATGTTCAGAGAGAGGGATCCATTTAAAGGAATTCATGCTGATTGCCTAACTTCGGGTACTTTCAAGGCTCACACTACAACAAGAGTCCGAGCGACTAGGAACAGGCTTGAATACAGAAAGAGATTCGTACTGTTTGCGCTTACTTACCAATTTGCTTCTTTTATTACGTGTCCATGAACTTCGAGTCTACGCCCATCTTTCTGAGTTCAAAGCGAGGGTTTACACGCGCTAGTCTAAAACGGGAGGTTTAGTGTGAGTCCACAAAAGGGGAGTGGCTTTATGGGCCACTTACATGTTGTCAATTCGAATGCTTTCTAATTTTCTTTCTTTTAAGGTCCCTAGGACCATCTACTTTCATTTCTACTTGACAGAGCTACGAATCAAAGACGATTCTCAGCATCAATGCACTAACTCCTGGAAGCTCCATTCATGCCCACCTGGATGTGAAAGCGATAGATATTCAATCCAATGCTTTCGGAAAGCCAGGCTCTCCTTATAGTTGTCTGGGAGCTGAGGGCTTTAAGCTTGCCCCTCCAATCTTATCTTCCTAAGGCCAGCCAGTTTCAGTCATAAAGTCAGCCTTTCATTAGCAAGGTAGCAAAAGAAGTAGCAGCAGTGGAAGTCACATATGCCAAGCAAGAACTTGCTCGTTTCACTTCCCTAGCTCTAGCTCGAGCAGGGCGTACGAGCGAACCAGCGTATGCGAGCTAGCGATTCCCAAGTGGTCGTTAATAGATAGAGGTTGCTTTAGTTCTCCCGGGAAAGATGCCTATCTGGTTAGTGTTCCGTGTACCTTTCGATAAGAGGACGAATGCGCGGGCTTAAGCAGATAAGTTGGTGCTACGCTTGTCTTGTTAAAGCAAGGGGTAAATAGGATAACACCAGCATAGGAGGCGAAGTGGAACTCTTGCCTAGCCGTGGGAATCCGCCCTATCTCATTAGCGAAGCCTGCTAGATGGCTATTTTGTTTTAGACACAAGGTGAGATAACTCTCGTTCAATGGCTTTTGAGGAACCCGTCAGGGTGTTACAGTTGTTGTCACAGTCGCAGCTACGCTCCAATGCGTGGATAATCGGGCGTTAGAGCGATCCCTGCCGCTACCGATTTCGGGTCTCTTAGTTGCTTCTTCCCGAGTCTCAGTAGCTAAAGCGAGCCTGTTATTGTTATATAAGCAGATGTGTGTGGATTCTGCTAGAGTCACAGTTGCTTCAATGCCAGTTCATCTGGAAAGACTAATGCGTCGATAAGTGAGAGCGGCTCAGAAGGGCGTGTAGTTTTTGGTTTTTGATCCTGGTTGTTTTAGTTGTCTTCTATAGAAGGAAATGATGTTCTTGTTCTCCTGAAAGCGAACGAGACAGGTGCGAATGAGCCTTGCTGTTATGGCATAGCGGTTTCCGATCTACGTTCTGCGGATATGAAAAGTTGAGGTGCGAAGCGTAGTGAATCAGCTGCCATCATCTCCAATGGCCATTTATCAACACTCAATCGTTAGTTTGAGGTCTCGTGTGAGGTGTTGACATTAAGGGGCTGCTACGGCTGCTACACAGCCGTTATGTAGAAGCCATTATGATAACGAGATGCGAACTCCCTTGTAGCTTTGGAACACTAGGTAGCTTGCCTGCCTCATTAGCTAAAGCGTGGGCTGGCTTTTCCTATTTGCCTGTAGTGAGTGATGTTCTAGTTCTTTGGTAGCTAGCTTAATAATAATATTAATATAGAGAACCTAACTCTCCTTAACCGGGGGAGCTTACCTCTTTCTTACATGAAAGCTTTCCCCGGAGAGCAGGCAACGAAGCTAAGTAGACTTGCTAAGTAGATGTGGAAGCAGGCAAGCAGCGCGGGTGGGACCTGTTGTTCAGGGGGTTTGGAGAGCAAGTAACCAGGGAACTGAGTTCTATAGAGAATATCCCCTTTAGTTTTAGCTCCTAGTTTGGAACTATGGTCAAGTCTTAGCTGCCTGCCTTGATTCCCGAGTCACAGTAGCTAAGCGTAAGTAAGCGTGGGCAATAGAACGGAATGGAATGGTTGTTGCATTTATCCAAGCAAGGGGCGGGGTAGTTTACTCGCGGGAATAAGGGAATGCGATGTCGAAAAGAAAGGATTGAATGGATGAGCGGAGCAGTGAGTGTGGGGGTATAGTTAATGCGCAGATGGGCTTATCAAAACAAATGGCTGGCATATAGAGTTGACACTTCTTTTTTCCGCTTTTCAGCTCGTGAAGTCGCTCTTTCTCCTCAACGCAACGTAACCATAACTGCAGTCGTACGGCTTTCAAATCTTTGTATGAATGGTTACAGCACTCTCAAATTTCTTTCTTTTCTTATGTATGCTAAGCAATAAAATATTTACATTCATCGAAAATGAGGATGAGGCATTCCATAACTGAATGAGCTTGCCTGTAGTAAAAGTCCGTGGACTATTAAGGCTCAGTTTTTTTCTTTTCTAAAGCGTCAGTCCGGAAGTTCAAGATGAGCCGAAAGAAGGGGATCTAAATCAAATGAGTCCACGCTCCAACCAGCCAACCCTGCCCTGCGTTCTACCCTTCCAGCTAGTGACTCATTCTCCCCTGGCCTGGTTCCAGAGAGCAAGTTGCAGAAAAAGTCCCTATAGCCCACGGGAGAGAGCGAGAAAGGAAGTTGAATTTCTAGAGTTCCGATGCCAAACCGGAGGCTAAATAAGTGAAAAGGAAGGATGAGAAGCCAGAAGTTAAAAGATGTTCAGTCCGCCCTACCTTGTATGAGCTTTCCCAGGTGTTTAAGTCAGGGGATATTTCGTAAGTAAGGAAGATTCTGACTCTCAGGTGAGGAAGGGGATTTACCTGCTGTGAAGCAAAAGAATCCGACATCGTTGACCAACTCTCAATTCTTTTGAGAGTCTATAGAGAGAGAGGATGTGAACTTACCAACAGGAGTCAATCTCCAAGAGGTAAGCGCACGTCTATTTTTTGTAGACGAGAGAGTGAGCCTTCTACACAATATTTATTGTGATCTTATTTCTCAGGGAACGCAAAGTGAATACTTTCTCAAAGTTATACAATTTATTGGACTTTCTTTTTCTGATGGTTCCTAACGTACTGGAGTTATAACATTTGAATTTCTCTTACATTCCACGTTCCCGAAACGGATCCTATCAAATATTTCACATTTTCTATGATCATCTCTATTTTAGGTATTCGGGGAATCCTCCTTAATAGACGAAATATTCTTATTATGTCAATGCCAATTGAATCAATGTTATTAGCTGTGAATTCGAACTTTTTGGTATTTTCCGTTTCTTCGGATGATATGATGGGTCAATCATTTGCTTCATTGGTTCCAACGGTGGCAGCTGCGGAATCTGCTATTGGGTTAGCCATTTTCGTTATTACTTTCCGAGTCCGAGGGACTATTGCTGTAGAATCTATTAATAGCATTCAAGGTTAAACATATGACTCCTAGAGAATTACCAAAATACGAAGTTCTCTTCTCCTTTCGTTCTCTTCTTTATTTTCTTTTTTGACTTGGTTAGCAGGGTCAGGACCTTTCTCGCTGGGCTTTCGAATCGGATTCTAAAGTCCTTTCCTAAACCACTTCCCGTTCAGTTGCTAAAAGATAGAGATAAGCTTTCTAAATGAGATTGAGTTTCACGAATATGCAGGCTAGAAAGATGCTATTTGCTGCTATTCCATCTATTTGTGCATTAAGTTCGAAGAAGATCTCAATCTATAATGAAGAAATGATAGTAGCTGGTTGTTTTATAGGCTTTATCATATTCAGTCGGAAGAGTTTAGGTAAGACTTTCAAAGTGACTCTCGACGGGAGAATCCAGGCTATTCAGGAAGAATCGCAGCAATTCCCCAATCCTAACGAAGTAGTTCCTCCGGAATCCAATGAACAACAACGATTACTTAGGATCAGCTTGCGAATTTGTGGCACCGTAGTAGAATCATTACCAATGGCACGCTGTGCGCCTAAGTGCGAAAAGACAGTGCAAGCTTTGTTATGCCGAAACCTAAATGTTAAGTCAGCAACACTTCCAAATGCCACTTCTTCCCGTCGCATCCGTCTTCAGGACGATCTAGTCACAGGGTTTCACTTCTCAGTGAGTGAAAGATTTGTCCCCGGGTGTACGTTGAATTCTATAGTAGAACTCATTCGAGAGGGCTTGGTGGTCTTAAGAATGGTTCGGGTGGGGGGTTCTCTGAAGAATAAAGAAAAGAAGACGAATAGAATCTAATTCATGTTCATGCTAACAGAAGAGCGGATCCAATACCAAGACGACTTCTTTCTCAGGAAGTGCAGCAAGTACTTGAAGAATTTTGGGATATCACGCCCCACGAGTGAGTTGCCAAGTTTGATTGATATGGTGCTAGAGTCTAAGCTTGGACGGACCAACCAGGTCGCGGATGCCTTAAGTAGGAAGACAGAGCTGGCGGCATTTAAGTGTGAGGCAGTGGCAGCCACCACCAGCAGGGTCACGAGTACCCTACCGCATCGTATTCGAGATGGGCTTGAAAAATAACCCGCGAGAAGCCTTTTGCACCAAGCTAAGGAATGCTAAACTCGGCTTGGGGGCTCTTGGTCACAAAAGGGAATCTACTTTTTTTCTTCCAAAACCTTTCTTTTTTCGGTATGCCGCTCCGCGAGCAAGGAGTGCCACGCACGAGCGGAGCGAAAACAAAGCAAGGGGAATTCTTCGTTGGGGGAAATCCTTTGATTGCGTATTGAATATAGATCCATGTCTTTCTTGGTTAACTAGCTAGGACCAAATTCTCACATGTCCGTTTCGTTATTACAACCTTCTTTTTTGATGTCAAAGACCAGAAGCTACGCGCAAATTCTCATTGGATCTCGGTTGTTCTTAACAGCGATGGCTATTCATTTAAGTCTTCGGGTAGCACCACTAGATCTTCAACAAGGTGGAAATTCTCGTATTCCGTATGTACATGTTCCTGCGGCTCGGATGAGTATTCTTGTTTATATCGCTACGGCTATAAACACTTTCTTGTTCCTATTAACAAAACATCCCCTTTTTCTTCGTTCTTCCGGAACCGGTACAGAAATGGGTGCTTTTTTTACGTTGTTTACCTTAGTTACTGGGGGGTTTCGGGGAAGACCTATGTGGGGCACCTTTTGGGTGTGGGATGCTCGTTTAACCTCTGTATTAATCTCGTTCCTTATTTACCTGGGTGCACTGCGTTTTCAAAAGCTTCCTGTCGAACCGGCTTCTATTTCAATCCGTGCTGGACCAATCGATATACCAATAATAAAGTCTTCAGTCAACTGGTGGAATACATCGCATCAACCTGGGAGCATTAGCCGATCTGGTACATCAATACATGTTCCTATGCCCATTCCAATCTTGTCTAACTTTGCTAACTCCCCCTTCTCAACCCGTATCTTGTTTGTTCTGGAAACACGTCTTCCTATTCCATCTTTTCCCGAATCTCCCTTAACGGAAGAAATAGAAGCTCGAGAAGGAATACCAAAACCTAGTTCACTCGCTGAGTCTCTTTGCATCCATGGCTGAATGGTTAAAGCGCCCAACCTAATAAAGGGGAAAATTCGTAGGTTCAATTCCTGCTGGATGCACTTGGAACGTTCAGTTCAATCGCTGCTCACGGAATTGTTACATATAGCTCGCCTTTATAGCTTATGGGGCACTTCACTCGCTCAACACTCGTTCAAAACATCCACTCGTTCTTCACTCGCTAGGGAAAGAAAAGGGATAGATGACTGAAAATCCCGCTTAGAGATCGCAACTATAGTCAGAGTAGGAGTTCCCATCCATCATCTCCGTCGAGGCCTCATTTTACCAGCTAATTACGGTTGATCCGCCGGATTGAAACCTCCATTAGATTCGCCAACTAAGGACGAGATTACCATAGGCTTTTATGTCCCGAATGTTCTCTTTAATAAGGTCGCCTTGACCGGGCTCTTCACCGTATAACCTTTACCCGAAAAACTGGTGGAGCACAGCTATACTTTCATCGCTTTCACTAGAACCAGAGTCATAGGGGCACTTTTCGTTTTGCCTTCCTTAAGTCCAGGGGCGACCCCCCATGTTTTTTCGTGGAGCGCAGAATTAGCCTTCATCGGCGAGAGTATATACAATCTATGCCACTGGCAAGAGCATGATTGAGGGCTTTCTACTGTAGTCTGTAACTCTTCAATTGGTCATTGGCTCTACCTCCAGCCCCTTCATATTCCGTATCCTGCTGCTTCTTTGCTTGCTTTTCTCGATCAAGCATTCCTGTGCTTAGCAAAGAGGTAGTAGCATTTGGGGTGGCAAGAATTTCATTTTCCGGATAAGCCGGCACAGCTCTTGCTTGCTGTCTGTATGTGGTAGGGTCTGGTCAACTGCCCGGCCACCTCTTTAGCTCATCTCTTGTCAACGCTAGCACTTTTTAATAAATGAAGTCATTCCCGACTCGCGAAGTGAAGCTCAATCTCTATTCATTAGTTCAGCGCTAAGATGTAAAACTGGATCGTATACGGGTCAAGAGATCTTCAATCTGGAATTCTCTTTTTTATATTGCAATCCTTCTTTGTGAGAAATTTTTCTACAGACTATGTAAGGGAATACACTATGGAGACTCAATAAAAGACATTATTTTAGACTTTGGAAATGAAACTTCCATTCAACTATAGTCGAGAGGAAATAAGTCTCAGCAGGCACTAAAGGGGAAGGGAAGCTTAGAGACGGAATTCAAATATAAGAATAGAGGAGTACGTGGGGGGTGAAGTAAAGATAACTCTAGCAATATAGACCGGGCCTGCTTCCCATTAATTCTTTTATAAGGATGCTCTTCGGCTGGTCAATAGGGCACATCGCTTTCGCTTCTGTAATAGGCGCGCTTGGCTAACGAATAAAAACCTTGGTCCGCTTTCATTGGTCTAGTCCGGTCATTGCCTATCTCTTTCTTCTCTATCGGTGAATTGGGGGAAAGAGTGCACCAATAAGGGGAGGTGAAAAAGCAAGAAATAGGGAAGTAGAGTAGTTGGCACACGCTGGTCAATCCAGCACGTACGTCGCTTTCGTTCTTTCCATTCAATATCCCCTTCCCGGTCGCATCTGTTCTATTCAGCCAATCCCTTGCTGCTTGCTTCATCCCGCCCGCCCTTTCTTTGAACCTTGTCAATGATCGAACTTAAAGATATGAACTGAGTGCCATTTGATGAGTAACTGAGAACAAGGGAGAGGGATATGGAAAGGATGAAGTAATGAAAGAGGAAGTCATTGCTAGTAGTAACGACTTGTCACGATCCATTGGTTCATATAGAATCCATGTCCTAGGTGTATCAAAAAACATTCTTTTCGCTAAGCGTATATAATAAAATAGAGTGAAAGGGTCCACCCCGAAACCAAGGGGGTACTCACTCACAGCTGAGTCCTCTCCGAACCACAGGAGATAGTTTCCCATCATATGGCTCACCAACTTCACTTTAAATATGGCTTCCAGACTATTACGTGCTACACAAGGGCCTGCAAATGCTATATAAACCATGTCATTTTTATCTCGAATAACACCACCTATTGCAGAATTTTGTGGGATGAATGATCCATCAACGTTGAGTTTTAAACCGAAATCTAGAGGATTCCATTTGATTCAAATACCCTTTGGAGGACGAGGAGATAAAATGGGGACCTGCAGAGCATGAAAGCTTAACATATATGGAAAATCAATAGTAGTATGGATTGTGACATTTTTTTTGTCAAGTAGAAAGATATCGAGTAATTTCACGAATAACATGAGAGAGATTACTGAGAATATTATCATAATGCAATTACATCTATTTGCCAGGATTTCCTAGAGTATTAGACCGAAAACCTGAATTCTAGTGATTCTAACCTGCGAATGCACAGAGGTGGCAAGCCAAAAAGTGAATAGATTTTGTAAATTACCTGCAAGAGAAATATCTAATATTCTTCCAAAATATGACCAAATAAAAGAAGCAAGGTCACCAGAAATTAGGAGATGAACTAGTCTCTTGAGAGGGAGATGTGCAGTAAGGACATCTGGAAACAATCTGAATGTCTAGCCTTTGAGTATTCATATCAATAGGGACACAATTATACCAGACTTTCCAAACAAAGCAACTTACATTTGTGGGAATCAAAGAAAACCAAATTAATTTGTGCAAAGGAAAAGACGCCGCAGATTTTTAAAATAAAAATCATATGTAGAATGAGTCAAAACTTACCACTACTGTCTAGTTTCTAACATAAATGATCATCTAACTCTGAAATTACGTGGATATTATCAGTGGCTTCCCAAATTTCTGGAGATGATATATCTTTAATTACAGATAAAAATATGGAACTATTAAGAGCATCAGCCACAAAGATATTAAAAAATAATTGTTAGAAAATATCGAAGATAGTAAAAATTCACACCAATTAGAAAAACAGATGCTAATATGTCATTGCCAATAACCTATTGTGAATTACGTCAAACAAAATGTATTTGAGAACAAATCGATTTCTAATAAATTGAGTTGTTCATCCTGTAATGTCCGCAACAATGCGACCGGCCACAGTCGAGGTCGTAAAGGTCCTGATTGGAGCACATTACTAACTGTTTGCCGGGTACACGTTATTTATCCGGGTTATCACTCGGCCGCTAAAACTGCCTCGGTCCGACCCGAATAAAATCGGTAGGAACTCACCCTAAGGGGTGAACATGTTTCGAGTCGCCACCTCATTTTATTTTAAAAGGGTAATAAGGAAA
>JAYMTC010000005.1:0-41212 GCA_036897605.1 Melianthus villosus
CCCAAAGTAATGAGAAAATTACTTGTAACTGTGAAGCTATAAGGTATCATACCCTGGGGATTACGAAATAACGAAAAAGTCAAAGTGACCAAGATGCGAGGGAAAAACTTTTGTTTCACATTTCCGGAAAGACCACCTATTTGTTCGTTTACCGGGTTCGGCACGAAATCATGAATAAGCTCTACCAAGGATTGCCAAGCATTTGGTACTGAGTTTCCTCCTCCCTTTTTAGTAACAAAATGCACCAGAAGTAGGACCAAACTGAGAGTTAGCAGCATAAACAAAGATGGATTTGTGAATGAGAAATACAAGTTTCCTATTTTCATAGGAATCAATGGGAGAATGGCAAATTGCTCAAGTGGGCTGTTGGGCGTCATCGTAAAAAACACTTTTCATTTCATCCCTTCCGCTTCTTTCTCTAAAAATGAAGAAAGACTTGTCCGAAATAAAGAAAATTCCGGTTGGGTTTGTCCAACCAAGAAAGACATGGGTTTGGGCGTAACATTCTTTTCCTTCTCTTTACGATACGATATTTCGACTCCGCTTGAAAAGAAACCTCAAGCCGATAAGTTCGTTCGAGAATTTCAAAAGAAGAACAGAGAGTGATTGACCTCTCACTCACGGCACACATGCTATATGTGTGATGCCGACAGCTAAGAGACTTTGACTCCTCCCTTCGATAAGCTGTCCAACTAAGGGGAAGCATATTGACCTCAATACTAACTCTCCAGTCCACATCTTATACATATACATATACGAAATGACTTCTTTTTGCTTAGCTTGTTTTTTTTGGAGATAGATGTAAAGTGAAGAACTAAAATAAAGCAAAAGACTAACTAACATAAAAAGAAATTGTTAGAGTCAAATGAATGTGCCGCTTTTTCTTTCACAACTCCTTCTGTAAGAGCTGAGTCAATAGCTGCGGAGTGAAGGGATGCAGATGAAATGGATCTTCTTTGCTCTGATTCTATTCTGGATAACCTGAAACCAGGAAAGAGCCAAGGATCTTGAAAAGGTTGACTCCTGACACCAGGTATATGGTGTTACCCATTAGGTAATGTCGCATCTTCTGTGCTGCGAACATGAGAGCAAGGCATTCCTTTTGAACTGGTTATACCGGTGTTCTGCGGCAGTAAGTGAAGGCAGTCGGTAGCCCATAGATGATCGAAGTCCAAAAACAAAGGATTCTTAGACTGCGTCCGATGATGTTTTCGAGCAAGATAAGATGAATCTGCCTTTCCTTTCATTCTATTCGATTCAAGAGGTGAACGAGACGAACGGTAGGGTCATCAAGGGCAGTCCGACGAGTCAGTCAGTGGAAAGGCGAACTTTGGCCGATCAACGCTTCCATTCAAAAAAAAACTTCTTTTTTTTTTCGGTGTTCGAGAATCCGATTTGTGTTGATTGCGCATAGCCCTTACTATTCAAGTTATCCACCATAAAAAAAGGGATTGGACTTCTCGCCGGGAAGGAAAGCACAGTTCAAGTCAGTGCTTTCCACTATCGTGGTAGGAAAACCCTATTTCAACCAACAAACTTTTTCTCCTTCGCTCACCTGAAACTAATGCTTTTTCCCTTGCTAGCTTTCCACCATTAAGACTTGTTTACTTCCTACGCTATTCGATTCGCTGGCATGTCCGGTCTCATACGAAGGAAAGGCTGGATGGTCAGTCACTCATGAATTCCTTCTCGAATAACTACTGAAATATAGCTTATAGAAAGAGCTGCTTGAAGCAAGTGGCAATGCTAGAAGGGCATTTCTTTCCCAATGGCAGCCTACTTGAGTAGCGCGTTGGATCTATGCTTAGGCAGCTTAATCGAGACTTCACATACGTAGATTGCCATGTCTGTATCCGAACGAAAACACCTTCCGGATGTTCTTGCCCCATCCAAACCAGCCCTTCCCGGGCAATTTCCAAAAGAAGAGAAAACGGATAGTGTTCTCGGCGATTTTTGACTGATGGCCCCCTATGTGGATTGGTTCCTGCTACGTTATCTGGGCGGGTTCCATCTTGATTAGTCATAATTGCGTTTTAAGACCTGGTCCATTTTGTCCTAATCCCTGGTTTTCTCAAAGCTTCCTAAACGCTGCTAGAAGGCTCTCTCCTAGCGACCATGAAAACAATGCATTCGAAGGGCCCGAGGAGACATCATCCGAAGCGGAGAAATTCCCTTATTTATAGGGAGAAGCCCTAGTCTAAAATGATAAAGGGATTTTTGATCGATACGTTAAGGTTCAAAGCAGGAGCGCGTCAGACAATAATAGGAATGATTGCCATTGGACTGTTTGATTCAAGCTCTAGCTCTCGTTTTCTTTTTGCCGAGGGAATCTATAAACTAAAAGAACTAGGAAAGAAAAGAAGCCCTTTCTTATTGAGTAGCGTCTGTGTAAACCACGGCTAGAAGCCAGGTTTCATAATCAGGTCATGAAGTAGTGGTCCATGGTATAATCAGAATTAGCAGCGAGAAACCCTCTTTCAAGTAGGGCAGGCTGCTAACTCAGGGGATTCTTTGTCGATAGAAGGCATTCGCGAAAGTCGCTGATGAAGAGAAGCTTTACTAAAAGAGGGCTTCTCATTATGTGGATACAAAGGCTTCAAGGGGTGCGGTTCCCACAGGAATTGCAAACACCTGAAGAGAGCGGGTCCAACCCGATACGATATCCTTCTTTCACTATAAAGAAGTATTAATAGTCCAATCCATTACAGCCCGGCAGTCTAACAGGCGTAGATCACACTGGAACTTGATAGCCAGAATCTCTTGACCGTCCCATCTATACTCTCCTTTGAATGAAGAAGATAAAGAATTGATATATTTCGACTTGATCTTATTCTCCAACCCGCTCATCTCGTAATGAGAATAGAATAGGAAAAGTCCGTAACGAAAGTACGCCTGCGCGCTCTATGTATTGAACACGAATCGAACTACTCTACGCATAGCCGAACACATGTACGATCGATCAAGTGTTGGGCTCTGCTTTTGCCATTGCTGGTCATTCTTGAAGAGCTCTTGGTCTCGCATAATCGGCTCAACGAAAGCCACAGCCAGAACTTTTGTCCTTCTTCAAACCGTACTAGAAAAAAATAACCACAACTGCTCACTAGGAGAATTCATAGTCAATCCTGACATCAAATGAAAGAGCGGAGCCCCTATTCTATTATGTAAACGTAAGCGCTTCGCTTCTACCAGATTTCCTCGCCCTTGCTATCAAAAAAAGAGTAAGTAAGATAATTGGCATTACCTTTAGTTGTCTTTATAGTAGCAGGAAGCTGGAGCTGGATCGGACCAAGTAATTTCGGTATAACAGGAAAGGGGTGACTAATATAAATCGCAAACATTCAAAATCGTCATTAACATAAAGTAGTCGTTAGGCTTAAGAAAGAGTCGATATAGCAATGAAGGGAATCAAATGAATGAGCTGGTCACCGGGAAGCTAACCACCAAACTGCTCCTCCGTTTTTCGGTCTACTAAAGTTCCCGATGTGGAGCGAACGGACTAAGCCACCCATCGATGGTGAGATCAGGCCAGGGAAGATGGATCTTCATCTAGAATACTCCGCCTCTCGTTCCTTTTTTGGTCGCTCACTGCTATCCCCTATTGAAACTGCTAACGCCTCTCATTCATGATCTCTAGATTTTTAGTCAGCCCATCAATAAACCTCTAGCCAGCGCCGTAAGCAACCTTTTCTACTACAAGCAAGGCAGACTTTACAAAGGCTATGAACGTAGGCCGGGGTGTACCGAGTGACGATTCCCCTTTCTATTTCTCGTCTACATATGGAAGATACGGATTAGATTAGAGAGAGTAGGGAATGGACGGAAAGAGGGCAAGGCTATGTTAATCGTTTCAGGCCTGTTCGTTTCCAGCCTCAATTAGCATTGCCTTTTCTTTTGTTGTCCGGAGGAGACAATAGATCTGCTAAGGGTGGTATTTCTTATGTGAGTGCCGGGCTGGCCTTGATGGAACTCTAAAAGTTAGCTTTTTTCAGGGCAGGTAATGTCAATTGAATAGAATCACCATAGGCTAAGGGAACAGCCGTAACCACTGCTAGTACACTCGCCCACCTACTAGATCTCCTCTTTTTGGGTAGAAGTCCTCAAAACGGTGCATCTCGCCTATAGGAAAAAGCTAGCAAGACCAATTCCGCCCTGAGACGCGCTATCTTTTTGATCAAGTCCAGCCGCATATAGATGTAAAAGCACTTAAATTTCTCTATTTTGGCACCTCTTTCAGAGCGGAAACTGCTCGATGCCGAAAAAACACGGTGTTTGCGTTTAGTACGAGATCGCTTAACTATCGAACAGTGGAACACTACTACTTGAACTGTCAGCGGTGAACTTCATGCCTCAGCTTGCTTAGCCTCTGTTCCGTCTGGCTTTGCTCGAGAAAAGGATCTGCTCTCGAACCTTTCTTAAAGGAAAAGTACCAAGAGGTTATCAGTAAGGTTATCAAAATGGTCCATGATGTTGCCCTAATGTTGTAAGGCAAAGGACAAGCGTTGGCTGATTTCTTGGAAGCTCATCCAGCCTCAGATGACAGTTCTTTGCTCTAACCAGCTGATCTACCTGATGAAGAAGTTTTATATGCTAAAGTTCTGTTCCCATGGGAGATATACTTCAATGGTGCATCCAGGAGCGCAGGAGCGGGGGCAGGGATTGTTTTCATGACCCCAGGAAGGTCAATGATCCCTTACTCGTTCACACTGACTTCATCAGCCTTGTTTGAAGCTGCTGAATAGGAAGCCCTAATGGATTGGGTATAGCTTTGGAGATTGATCCTCTTACAGTGTATGGCGATTCTCAACTGATCGTTAATCAACTGAAAGGGATCTACACTATTAATCAAGAGGTCTCTCAAGCCTTACTTCATCAAGGCACGCAAGCTCCTAAGCTAATAAGATCTTTTGTCAATACTTGATTACCAGTGAAATAGAAAGATGAAAGGGAAAGGAGGATCTATCTCTTTAAAGGAGGGGAATCGATGAAAGAGGTCGTAAAGCAAGAGCTGCTTCATCTAATAGTTCAAGTCCTTAGGCTGACATTAAATAGAGAGACGGGAGTCAACCATTTCGCATAGCCGGGCTCTTGCCCATTCTTTCTTTCGTGGGCATGTGCTAAAGGAAGCGTAGAAGTAGGAGTAGCAGGCACTGGTCTTGACCCTTACCCCCGTAAGGGGATCTAAGACCCTTAGGCCAATTAGACTGAATTAGTGGTAGTAGTAGTATGCCTTTCCTGATTACTTTTTTTCTGCGTTATACCTTTACTGCTTGGAGGAAGAGAATCAGCTGTTACAGACCCGGTTGTGAAAGAAGGCAAGTCTACTGACTTGGCTCTTTGAAGGGCAACTTCCCTTGTTAATGTACGAGCAGGGGACTAGAAGAAAGATGCCCACAATCAGATGCTAGAGGAACTGAACTGCCAATATGTATATCAAGATCAATAATAAAGGCAAGATTATGTTCTGCTCTTGTCTCAGATTTCACCTCTCTGCGTGGGAGAGGGGAATGAGGAGGTAGCGTCGTAGGGACTCGAGCTTTCTCGTTCTTTTTTCTTTTCGCTTTCGGAGAACTCTGTCGATCAACACTAATCTTTCCCTTGGGTGCCCGCCTATCTGGCTAATTCGTCTAGATCTTATCTTAATGGTTGCCCAGGTTTTGATTGAGCAGAGTCCGCAAAAGAAAAAGTCAAAATCTTCCAACCCCACCACCGGATCGACCGGAACGACCAGGAGGATCTACCCGACTCCGTGACATGTCCACATCCATATATTCAATACTAAAAGACCGGCTCTTTCGGAACAGTGAAAGAGTAAGGTCAGGTCACGAGAAGGAGTAAGCATCGTGACGGGCGACCCGAATGATGGAAGGTTTAGAGTCATTACATTCCTCCCTCGCCCCCAGCGGCAAGCGTTAAGCCGGAACCACCCAACCCCATTCTTATGGTTTTTGCCCCCCGTACCTAATTCATTAAAGGAGTTGGTTTCCGAGAACTTGAAATGAAGAGAATGCTAAAGTTTGGCCCTCTGGTTGTCATTTCATCCTTGAGAACTGTATATGAACATGGCTATCCTCCTAGGGTAGGGGCTTTCGCCTTCACCAAAGAATCACTTAGTAGTGTAATTCGAAGATCTTTCCTAATGGATGATGAGTATTGTGCTGTCATGATTCAAATGGTTCTTATTATGAAGGGGAGGTGCCGCCGAAGGTTGTTTAATGTACCATCTGTGCTACATTAGAGGAGTGGGCACTGCCCAATTCCTTCTTTTCAAAAAAATTCCAGCTCCTTAGAGCATTGTTAGCGCATTTCGAAGGCATCATCTTTCTGTTATGTTAATAGTGACTATAGGGGGCTTTCGCCTAAAAGGATCCTCAATCACGTCACGGAGTCTATTCTGGAGCTTCCCAAAAGTTCTATCTGACTTGAATGCGGGAAGATATGTATGAATCACCCCCATTTGTACGGTCTTTCATAAGAGTGTTCTCTAAAAGGCGTGGAAACTGAAACCGCTGTTGTCTGGTGGAATAACTCGAGTCGGGGAATCGGTTGTTTCGGAAAATCCGTTGTTCGGGGAATCCTTTTTCCTTTCAAAATGGAACTAGTCTTTCGCCTACGTTCGATTGCCTATCTTTTGCAACCTTGAGATCTTCAAATAGTCCCCTCGGATTTTAATACGATCTAATAAGAGTCTCCTTCAGGGCGGGATCTTCGAGGGCATCATACATACCATTCGTCGTACTTCATGACTTTCTCTATAACAACGGCTCCTCCTGTCTTTTCTGGCTTGTATGGAATAGCTTGGTCTTTCGCACTTGCATCTCCAATTTCCAATATCTGCTTAAGGCTGTATTCGCCCCATCCTTTTTCTTTTTTTTAACCCCAGAGAATTATATAAATGAACGTGAAGTGTAGTTTTCTCCATGCTCTTTCTTGGTATGGTCCGGTTTACAAGCTCGGATCGGATTGTAAGCCAGCTGAAAAAGAGAGGCCCTCTTACTATGAAGGAGGTGCATCCAATTGTCTTCTTTCTGGCAGCTAAGAGTGGACCAGCTTTTTTCTTCAATTCAAGGCAAGGAAAGCAGTAATCCGGTAATGCAGTCAAGCAGTTACGGTAGTGGTTTACTCTCTCTCTCTTTAGTCTGGTGAAATGAACCAATTCACCATTGAGTTCGATTTGAACTAGTTGAAAAGGCTGGATTTCCCTTGGGGAGAACTAGAATCCTATCCTCATCTCTTTCCCTCTCTATGTAATTTTGAGACCAAAAGAAGTAGGGATTTGATCGATGAAAGGCCTTTGTGAAGTCTAGCTCTGTTCTATGCCCGCCCCTAAAGAGAAATGCTTTATATGATCTTCTTCTTTCTAGGGAATCTGCGCTTACTAAACCTTTTTTTTGCAGGCAGGATCAGAAAAGACTAGCTGGACCCGGTTCTGACTAATCACTAAGAGCTCCTCGCGAGTTCTCTCGGGACGGGACCCTCAGTAGGGCATTCAGTACGAAGTAAGCCAAGTTAAGTGATCCCGGAGAATGCGGCCTATACTAGAAGAGAAGGAAAGAACTGATGACTCGCATTCCCCTAAAAATGTTAATATGAACGTTTCACAAGAAGGATGGAATCGTGGAATTGATTTGAGTTAGAACAGTTCCTTAAGCTAAGGTGACTCCAGGATAAAGGGACGAAACGAAGTGGCCTACTAGGGTTTTCTTAGGACTCTAAGAATAGCTTCTTCATTCAACTTTCCTTTTTCCTTGAAAGGAAGAGTTGTCTTAGATCAATGAAGGAGAAGGAAGAGGGCACAGGAGATTCGATTCAGTCAGCTTGGTTCTTTACTTTGCCATTTCAAAAAGCACTATTCAAGTGAAGTGCAAGATCTATGACCCTCCCGGTGGGAAACAACTCATCTGATGTCACTTTCCCGAGTTTGTTAATCGAAGAGTAAGTAGTTAAGTTACTAGTCTTCGATTCGCTGAGTCGGCAACGGCTCTCACAAAGAGACTGAAAGAGGAAAAGAGGACAAGTGGACGAAATACATCCTCAGTTAATAAAAGTGCAGCCCGGGCTTTCGGCCTATCCAATAAGAATATCTGATAGTATACTTTATAAGGAAGGATAAGAAAATATATCTCTACTTTGGTGCTACCCTGGCGTTTCAATCTTAATACCAGCGGTGGGTAACTAATGTCATCTCCTTTCCTGTAAATTCATGTCCAGAACCCCTGTCTAAGCTCTCTTTTTATTCTGGTGAGAGAGATCCCTCATAAAATAATTGTTGAGAAAGTTTCGTTCCGCAGACGGTTGTATAGGAGACAGTGCTCAATATACAAACTAAGATGCAGGAAATAATGAGTTTATTAAGTACTACTTTGTGGTTGGTTACCTCTCCTCCTCTTATTCCCCATGGGTCGAATGTTCCCGACTCAGGTCTGGTCCCTCTCCCCGAGGTGATGGCCCCACCGGTTTCGAGCGTTCCCACGTCGGGCTGCATGATACCGTAATTATTGCATATTTCTGATGCGATCTTGACCATCTGGGTGTGCCATACTCCTGTGAAGTCCTTTATGTAGTTAACTACCTCTTGGTTAAGGATTTGATCATAATACCCTAAGACCAGCATAAAAGGCTTGGCATTAAAGAGTACCATATTTGAAAGCCAAAGCAGATCGCATAATTCATTAATTCATGGCGTTCGTGTTTGAACAAACTGCGTCAAGGTAGTGAGATATCCACCCGTACCTCCTCCATATTAAATTGGAAAACCCCTCGTTAATGCTTTGGTACACCGGCTGTTGACTTCGTTTCTTTTCTGGTATTATGCTTTCTATTCCCCTAGCGTGTTCTTTCCATATAGGTATACCGAGTATATAGTATATCATAAATCCAATCAACATATTTAGTAGCTACAATCCGATGTTACGCCCCACCAGGAAGCTATTGACTTATTTTATATCCCATTCGGCCTCTAATCAAATCAAGCAAGCTTTCAAAGAGCAGATGAACTAGCAAAGGAAAGAAACGATTCTACTTCTTTCTTTCAAGCCCAAGGTTAAAAAAGACTGAGGTGACCAACTACAACTATTCATGGATACGATTCTAAAAGAAGCGGATAGATAGAAGTCCCCGTCGCCTATATACATAAGGGCCTGCCTACCGGACTAGCTTGACTAACGGCACCTTTCGGAATTCAATTTTCAATTGAGTTATCAGTCTGGTCTTGTTCCGTCTGGCCCGAATCCGCTCCATAACTGGTAGTGTAGTGAAGTCCTTGTGAAGGATATCCGATCAGGGCGCCTACTCGCTAAAGGTTTTCGGAAAGGCAATCTCTACTTCCTCTCTGCTTCAGTTGGTCAAGCTAAGCTCATCACACTCGAGTGTCTTCTTCTTCCTCTCTCTGCGTACCTGGTATCTTCGCCTTGCTCATGCAAGCTTTACAACCATTAGGAGTGACGTGTCTACCGGGTCCTTGAAAGTCGATTGTAATAGTGCTTCACCCTGTAATATTTGTTCTTCTTGTCAACTGGGGAAGCAAAAGCTTAGAAGTTACGTCTGTCTTGAGATCATCAATTGGTCTTTAAAAAGATTAGGCAAGTCTTTTAGAAGATTAGGCAAGAAGTCTGACGCCAGTAGTACTAAGGTCTAAATCGATAACCGAAATTGGATATCTCTCTTACGCCTCTACTTCTTTATTTATAATAAGGATAGGACTTTCGAGATGATAAGATCAACATCATGGACTTGCTCTTGCAGCTCCTGGAACATCTCCAGACCAGAGTCACAGTCTTCCTGCCCCGGTAGTGGTCCTATGGCCCAATCGATGACAGGACTAGGTTACCGTCTGCCAATTGGATTGGACAGGGAGAAGCGGAAGACTTCCTGGTTGGCTCACATTCCTATCCCAGTTCAAGTTCCAACGTGAAAATCTTTCCTTCTTTTGTTTAGGCAAACTCTTCCCTTGCTGCTTGGCTGCTTTCTCTGGGGTCAACTCTTAAACCGGAGGTATTTGTACCGGCTTACCCGCCTTCCTTCTAAGGGCCCTTCTGTCCAATAATGAGTCTTAAGTACTTACTGCTTGCCGTATGGCCTAACGGCAAAGTCTATTCCGCCTTCACAACTTGGTGGGTCCGGGTTATCCATGTACCGCCCAGGATCGCGGGCCCCTTCGTACACGGATTTTAGGGCTTGCAGAATAACTTTCAGTGCGCCTTGGGGTTGCCCGTGCCATCATACTTTTGAAAGTTAGGCAGGGTATACCCTTGTGGTAACCTTCCCGATGGGAAGAGACAGAAAGAATAAGTCTGTTGATTGCTGCTTGGTTCCTTTTTCATCTCTGAAAACTGGGTTTTGAGCTGCAGCAGCTGCTGCCACAAGAGAGGGTCCGCCTGATTGGAACCACTTGCAGGTTTCGCCTGATTGAAGGGAGATTGTGGTTGTTGGACCAGAATAGATGCTTGAGGAGGGGCCGGTCTGAGGAGGCTGACGAAGCAGGGAATTAATGTGGATGGGCTGCCCTAGCTTGTTGATCTTGCTCCTTCAGTAGGAGTAGGGGAGATGTAGTTGATCCCACAGCTGCAGGACTTGGGCCATTGTGGGGCAAGGTGCTGGGTGGCATGGTACCACTGGTGGATGAAGCCATGGGGCCTGCAATAGGTTGAGCGCCTTGGACTTGAATTGTTGCATGAGGCATGGAAAGCATGCGCTGCATTATCTGCTGGAGTTCTGTCATTTGCTTCTTTCTTCAATGCTTCGAAGTCGAAGAGGGTGTCCCTGTAAGGCTTGCCTGGAATTCTTGCTCCTTCCTCTCTACGAGGGCGTTTTCTTATTCCATAGGTGCGCCTAGATTAAGACGTCGCTTTGCAGTCACTGACCGAGTTTCTATGGGATCAGTTCGAATGAACTTGGATCGAGCCAGATGAATTCTCAATCGAACTCTCTTCTTCTTCACCTTTTCTTTAGGAGTACTCCCCTTAGGATTCAAAGGAAAGGTCAACCCTTGTGTGTAATAAAATGAGTGATACACTCTGCCAAAGGTAGTTGAGCCTTCTCCCTTCTCAAACGATCATAACACTTGAACAGAAGCCCAAAAGCTGCAAATTTGGAAAGGGTTCGGTTCACTGAAGAAGGTACAACCGGAGGAGAGAGAAGAACCTCCACAGGAGTATTATAGTCTAACAGCAATGGTGTAGTATCACTTATACCACTCAAGAAGTAAATGGTAAATTATGCGCACATAGTTCATTCTTTAAGATACAAGAAGTCTTCATCTTCCCATATGCCAGGTCAGCGGGGAATGAGAAAGATACATCTAGAAGGACTGTATTAGGGGGGGCCGTAGCGGTTAGGCATGCAGGTAGGAACGCATTAATAGATAGCTGAACGTGGGTGCGCTCGTAATTCCCCACTAATAGAAGTCGGAGAGAAGGCTTGGGGCGATGGGTTTGAAGACAGGTTAGGACCTGCTGGAGGAAGCACGGACCGTACTCGAGCGACTGGAGGAGGCCCCAGTTTGGAATGTAGTGTAGGTTTAAGAAAATGGTAATGGGAGTTGCGGAGTGGGCGGGCAACTCTTCAGGGCCTAAGCTTTTCGAGCCTTGAAGCAGATCCTTTCTTTTCTTATGAAATTTCGTGAGTTGATTTAGTGTAGGTCTCATTCTTATTCCATAGATCCGTGCCAGGTCTTCTCCATTTATTCAAATAAATTCATTTCTTTTATTCATCTCGAGCTTTGTTCCTAAAGTGTGCTCGACAAGAAGAGACTATAGAAAGAATGAGAGAAGGTTGGTAGAGTGAAAAGATTGCCCACAGGTGTGGAAAAGCATTAGAATAGGTATTCGTGGAGTCGTCAGAAATGAAATTTTTGACTAATAAAAAGGAAGGTGGTACTAGTTCATCTCGGTAGAGCAAGGAAAAGCCCTGTGCTTGGGTTCGAATCCCAATGAGCTAATCAAAATATCATAAGAGAATTTCCTATTGAATCTGCCTTCTTCCTTTCAGTCGCTGCTTTAAGAATGTGATGTAAATCCACCGCGGAGACGCCCCATAGAAAGCTGAACCCTCGGGTCACGCCGGCAACGGCTCAGATTGGTCTTCACTCGCGAATCATTGACTGATAGTGAGAGCAATCAATATGTATAGTGGGGCTTCTTTTCCTAGTAAGATTTGACTCGATGAAAGAGCGGTCAGGTTGGCCTCATTTTTCGCATTTTATCTGATCTGAGGATGAGATCGATGCATCAAGCTAGATGCTTTACTTATATTGTCGGACATTGGCAGCTAGTTCCATAGAAGCCGGTCTCACACAGTCTGGAAGAGTAGCCTTCCTTCTTCACGTAGGATCATCCTACTTCCCCCTTCCTTCCCTTGGTCGAGCTAGTTGTGGAAGAGAATTCCTTAGTGGTCCTAGCCAGCCCAGGCCTAAATCCGAAATGTCGGAAGCGGTTGAAACTCCAGGGGAATGAGAAAAAGCGGGAAGTAGAGCTGCTAGCCGGGAGTTGGATGGAGCTGCTGCGAATAACTGAACTATCATGACTGGAATCAGATGTACCGCAGAGGTAGGTCGGAATCCAAAAGCTTCAAAGGGGGAGGCCTCTAACCAAGATGATATAATACTAGACAAGGAGGGGTCACCTAGGTAGGGCTATTAGGCCAAAAGAAAGGGCGGGGTACAGAGCAATGGGTGGAGCCATTTCTCACAGCGACGAGTACGTGGAAGGCCGGGAGAACTAACCTCGGGAGTAGCAAGCAGGCCGCCGCCTAGTCAGAGGAGTATCAACCAGCAGTAGCGCTGGATAGAGGACTTTATTTATTTTTGAGGGTCCTAGGCTTTACAGACCAGAAGAGCGGTAAAGATCAAAGAGAAGGGGCAAGCACAAGCAAGAGAAGGGCTAAGAGAAAAGGATGGAGCCAGATGAGCAAATCAATTCTAATCTTGTTGAAATAGAGAGTACTGAAAAGTAAGATAGTGGCATCTAAAAAATAGAATAAGCAGGAAGAATCAACTAGTCGCAGAAGTAGGACTGAAAGCTTGAGGTTAGGGTCGGGCGGACAGACTCAGGGTCTAGCTTTCATTTTAGGTCTTCATTCTCGTCGTCTTAGCCTTAGCCAAGTATACCGCGGTTCAGCCATATCCATACTAGGAGTCAGCATTTGTTGCACTTTCACTTTAGGCTTTGCCCCAAACATCTGCGGCCATATTCCTCATCTGCTTCCGTGGATTAAGAAATGGCTGCAAATGGCTTTCTTTAAGCCGAAAAGGAGATTAAATGGTATTAGTTGACGGATGGCTCATTAGGTTCCTTAAATGTCCGATCGATTCTAAGAGGGAAGGTTAGTTAGCCTTTGATTCTCATTCTAGGGTCTAGTCGACCCTTCATTCAATACGGATAGGAGATGAGATCGGCTCGACTCTAACTGTAAGATAGAGGTAGCGCCCAAAGAGCTTTCATCCGTGCTAGGTCACAAGCAGACCAAGGGTGGCAGCGGAGTCAGACTATAGCTCACAGGCAGAATTTAGCGAATAGAATGGGTACTACAGGAAAGACTTCTGGTGTGGGAGGATTAACCGGTGCCCGAGGAAGACGTAGTCTGGGTCGGATCTTTTCTTCTTTCATCGCGAATGGTAGTACTCCTTCAGGTCTTGGCCTTGGTTGCACTTGTTCCCTCGCCGATAACTTAATTGGCTTATCATCCGTAGTCAAGCTCGGTTCGAGCGATCAAATAGGGTCTTTCCCTCGTCCTTAGCATCCAACAATTTCAGCCTACGGAGTGGTGAATTAAACTAATAAAGAGGAGGACGCCCGGCATGGTCTTTTAATAAGGTACGATCGAACACAGAACCCGCTGTTGTAGTCGTAGGTTCAGGTATTGAAGATCCTGGTGCAGGAACTTGAGTAGGTCCATTTCCGGTAGTACATGTAGGGGCTGGTGTAGAAATCGCAACCGAGGAATATCGATTGGGAAAACAACTAGCATTAGACCCAAAGAGAATGTCAATGAGTGTAACAATCTTATGAAGTTTCTGAGGGCGAGCGGATGGCGTACACTCTTGATGAGCCTTTTGTCAGTCTTTTCTTTCGCTTGACCAGTAACACCAGGGAAAGAAAGCCTTAGTAAAAGGAGACAAATGATTGTGCGAGCCAAAGCTAAAAAATAGAATACGCGAACCACCGTTGTTCATCAACTGGAGGAGTAGTTGCCGAGTTGACAGGGGAGTTAATAATCTAATCTATTTTTTTTTTTTTTAAGTTTCGCGTATTGTTGGGGAAGGGGGGAGGGCAAGGACGACCTATGGCTCTACTCCTGCTATCTAGACGGCAACGGTGGCTCAAAACGGGGGAAGGGGCTTCTGAGTATGGACCGTAGAGGGGGATGGAGATAGACCTCCAAGCACATGAACTCGATCTACTGGACGGACTAAGAGGGAATAGACGGGAAGCAAGCATGGAAGCACTCAAGCTAAAGCAAATGCACCTTACAACACTTCGAAAGCTAATGCAAGGTTAAGGTACCTCACTAAAGGGGCTAGGGAAATGATCCTAGACAAGGAAGAAGATAACCTCGATCGGACCTTAGTCTGGATTCGAAAACAAAGAAGAAACTGCTTTGACATTGGCAAGTCACACATTTTCTCCCTCTGAGTCCCTGTCCCCGAGTCTCAAAGAAAGAAAAAGAGATGTACGATTCGATGGGGATAGAAAAGGAAACCCGTAACCACGCTTTCACTTACATAAGACATTTCAACAACTAACGGAAGAGGGAATGCACCTTTACCATAGGGCAATTGAAATAGACCAGGAAATTCACTCGCTTAGACTCAAATACGACATTGACTACTCGACGGACTGCACGGATTACGTACTGCCGGCCTACGTGCTGCTAGACAAACTCTAAGTAGGGGCCGGACGGATTGGAAAGCTGCGAAGCTGCTTACCTAAGGGAATGTTGAAAGACACCAATCACCAGTCCCTACATAAAACAATTCCTTGCTTTCAAGACCGAAAACAACTTCATCACGGAAAGGCAATGCCTCTCGCTTTCGAAGAATGGACCACTTGGCTGGATTGGAATGCTTCCAAGAACTCAAGTAAAAGCACATGGCCCTTCTCCGACAAATGGAAGGACACAGACGACTAAGGGACATTAGGAGAGAGGAATAGCCTACTTTGAGAATTGGCAGAAGCGAAAGCTAGGGCGGAAAAAGAGATCCTTTAGAGGGTGAAGTGCCCCTGGCTTTTGACTACTCACCAGCCAAAGAGACTAAAGCGGAACAAAGAGCAAAATCAGTCCTTGCTGCAACTGAAGGAACGAAATCGACTTCCCAACTGAGCGCTAAAGGGACATACGGAGAGACCTACGATTGAAATTGAGTTTAGCTATGAAAACCTCCCCGGAGGAAGGAATGGAATACATCGAAGACTTCGAACTGCTTACGTAATGGAAAAAGGGCTAGACGGCTTACGGGATATAGGGTTTTTAGGAGGAAAATGACTGACTTGAAGACAGAAAAAAAAGTCCTCTCCTTTTCTGCTTTTCTTCTTACGCTTGTTCGAAAGTCCCTCTTTTCATCTCCAGTTCTGCATTCCAAGGTGAAAAAGAAAAGGACCGGATGGGCTCGTCGGACGGCAGCTTTATGCATTAAAAGAGCCTCCAATCCCATTGAGTTCTTAAAAAAGAGATGAATCTCCGATCTACGATCTTTTTCGTACAGCATCCCTCGTAAGCATGGAGACAAGTCGATGGTGATACCCGAAGTGCGGGGAAAGGGCGCTAAGGAAGAAAGAGAAAGGATCTAAGGTTCTTATGAAGAGCTGAACTTCAGTGAAGAAATTGTAGTGCTATGCCATGAAGCGACCAAGAAGATGCGAGCAAGCAATAAGAAAATTAATAAATTTCCAGAAAGAGAACTAGTACTGAAGAAGATCCTCCCGAAGAAGAACAAAGCGTACGGAGATGGAACCCAATCAAGAGAGGCCATAGGTAGTAAATCAAAGCATTTTGCTGGGGCAGTGAGCCTAAGAAAGATGGATGAGAGTCATTTCCAAGAACCTGTGAAAGCTGGAGAATGATTGTCAAAGACAATCTTCTACTTCAATCGAGGAGCTCAATCTCTATTTGTGAAATTCTCTGGTGCATGCCCATTGGTCTGAGTACCGCAGAGTCCTTCCTTTACTTCTTTCTTCCTTCTATCGCATCAAGACAGCTCGGCAGCACCATGGAATGCCTTTCAGTTCTAAAGAACTGAACTGCTTAGTAAGAAGCCCATGGCCAGCCTCCTTCTTCTTTTTCATTAAAAGAGCCAGGCCGCCTTCCTATTTGGATAGGTGGGATTTCCTAACTTGAATCTAAAGATTGAAGCCAAAGTAGCGGGCAGAAGGGCATCCTCTTTTCTATCCGAGACAGATGAGAAAATTCTATTCTATCGAATCTTTTCTTTGAAGCTAAAATAAAATGAAATCCCATATCCATCTTCTAAACTCTTAAGCTAGCCAGTATCCATTTTGAATCTTTCTTTGATTCTTTTTCTTTGGCGATTCGAGTGAGTTCAATTGCTAGGGTGTTGCCCAGTCATAAGCAGTGGAAGCCTCCGGCTAAGTAAGTAAGGCCTTTCATTAAGGTAAGGAAAGTTTGCATATGTAGGACTCTTCCTATATGGTTTGCAGGATTCAAACCAATCATATGCTTCTGAGAAAGATAAAGATAGTTTTCAATCCAGATGATAGTCAGCCAGTGGGGTAAGAGAGTGAGCAAGCCAGGCCAAAAGCTGTTTGATTTCCCCTGGGGTAGGATAGTAGGTAATAGTCCAGCCGAGTTTCTTTGTTACATAGGAGCGGGCTAGGAATTGCCTCTTCTTCCGCTTCGCTCGAGTGATCTAGTTATTTATATTTCAATCCTTATCGTTGTTTTAGTTGCTATTTAGCAAGTGGAAGTCCGTCTTTTTGCGAAGTTCCCTTCCCTTCCTGCTGAACGATCTCTTCTTTCCCTGCCAGCCGTAATGCCCTTCTGCCCCTACGAGTGAATATCCTTCTCCTTCTGTCTTCGAGCGAGTTGGAGTTGCAGTTCTTAGGCTGGTCTCTTAGTAAGCAAGTCATGAGAGGAAAGCATAGATAGGGATCTTAGGGAAATCAGTAGAAGTACCTATTTCTTTTGAAAGCGAGCAGGCAAAGGCAACAGCAAGTTCGTTTTCATCTCTTAATAAATCTTAATAAAGGGGCAAGTGCCTTTACCGTAGGATACAGTCCCTTCGCTTCGTACCTTCTCAATAGATGAAGTCCCTGTCCGCTATGGGACATTCGTCCTTTTCCCCCTAAACCGAGTAGGAGTCTTTTGGTTTTTCTTTTTCTTCCTAACCTAGTCGAAGTATTCGTACTTTAGCCTTTCAAGCTGTCCTTTAGCCAAGAAGGTTTGCAGGATAGCCAGCTGCAGTTAGAAAGCTTAAGCCAGTTGGAGTTCTTTTTCTTCTCTCGTTGTGAATATGTGTAGTCGTTTTTTCTGTACCTATGACCCTGACCTGGGGGTTTGAGTTGGAGTTGTGGCTTCCATCTCCTTTCCTTCCACAGAAGACATTGGGCTTGGAAGCGCCTCCCCCTTCGTAATGGCTTCCTTCGATCTTCCTTTAAATAATTCAAAAAAGTGAGCCAGTTCCATCAAGTGAAAACAAGTCAAAGCCAGTTGTAGGAGAGTTTTTGCCCTATCGTTATTGCTTTAGAATCTCTTTTTTGCAATATTGAGAGCAGTAGTCCCACTATAAACTAGAAAAAAATGGGAGCTGTTTTTCTTGAAGTACCTATATATTCCCTTCCCTTCAGTGTGCATATAGAATATGTTTCCGGTCCTCTTCTCTTTGATGTCGGTCTAGGTGAGGCGAGAAAATAGGTTTTAGGCGATCCTACCCGAAATGAGAGTAGTCTTTCATAACCCATTGAGGGTGAAGTCATAAGAGGGTTTTCGTCCTACCTTTTTTAGCTTAGATATGATACCAGTCCTAAGAGTAGTAATAGATCTATCGGTAATAAGTAACGCATAATAAGGATAAGTTTGATAAGATGATAAGATTCGAAGAGTAATACTTGTCCTCCCCACGAGATTACCTCGGATCTGTACTTGGATCTTTTTTGTCCTCTTTTGATAAAGACTAGACTAGGCCTTTTCACCAGCGAGTATGAGTTGCCTTCTCCTGGAAAGTCCTAGATTCATTTGCATGCGGGTTTCCTTGCAGTTTGAGTTGCAGTTCCAAGCATTTCCAGGGCTAACGAGAAGATCTTTTTCTTTCTCTGGTGGGGATTTTCTTTTCCTGAGAAGGCTTTCCTTATGCTTTTATTACGCCCTGTCTAGAAACCATTTTTTTTTTTTCTTTTGTACCCATTTTTCCGAAGTGATTGAAGTCGGCTTTCTTCTCCGCCTATGAGGACATCTTCCGGCTACTCAATAAAATCAATCAATTGGGTAGATAAGCTCAGGTGAGGTGGATCACTACGAGAATCCATAATCTCTAGTGAATAACTACACTGAATTTCTTTCCTTTGTAGTGGGCTTTCTTGCTTTTTTGCGTGATTGCTTGATGCCTTTCGCTGCGAACTAAACTTTCTATGTTGGTTGGTTAGAAACTGTGACAAATCCCATATCTGAAAAGACTCTCTTGGTCCTTTCTCTTATGAAGAAATCAGGGGTCAATACTCTCAATCAGGTCTACATATGACTCCTCTCACGATGCCGTCACGCTCATGAACCTATTTTGAAAGCGGCTTGAAGTGAAGATTTCCTCTCAGCCGGAAGGGGTGCTCGACCCCCATTCCCCTCATTCAGGGCGGAGGAATCTACCAATCGAATGTGATCCGTACTCCATAGCTCCTGAAGATAGGTTCATCCATGCTATGCTATGCTATTCACAACCCATTCTCGTCAGAAAAGACCGATGCCTTCATCTTTAAAGATGGTAAGTTATGTGCTTTATTGTCTTTTTCTTTCTTTCTTGACCCCTGTTTGGGATTCTTTTCTTCTATATTGGGGTTTCACTACCTCTTCCCGCTCATCCATAAAGATCGTATATACGAGCTGGGTAGGAACTTTTATTAGTCAGAGTAGGGCCCTATGTGTTTGACTTTGTCGAAACTTTTTCTCTGTAAATCGACTGTTTCTCCCTAAGCCCGAAGAAGCCCTAAGAAAGAAGGCCAGTCATTTCCCCGATTCCCTTCTTCATCAGGGTAGCTTATATCCCCGGTTTATCGCATTCATTGCCGCGAACCGGCCGTCAAAGGATAGGCATCAGTAGCCCTTTTTCTTTCTGTTGGCGTGGAATCTGTTCTTGCTACTCGCTACTCAAAAAATTGCATATTAAGAGATGTTATTTTCGATATTGCTTCTCCCCCTCATCCATGAGATGAAGACCTGAGAGAAGATTCTCCCTTCCCTACACTGAGCTCATCACCTCTTTTGCCCGTTGGGTGCTGTGAGGAGTTTGCTCCATCTCCGATACTTATCGTCGAGCTGCTCCCTGCCTATCTAGTGGGGACTGCTCGCCCTACCCTAATAGAATTTTCGAACTCGGTCGGAACAGGTCTCGCTAATCACTGAGAGACGATGTTCATTTGATGTTGATTCTTTCTCTGGCTTACCCCCGCTCTGATGACTTTCTTGACTCGGCCGGAACATCAAGATCTTCTACTTATAATTTCTTATCTTAAGAGATTGGCCTGGCCTCTTTCATTGCTTTTGCTTTCTTTCCTCGTCACGGAAATCAAGCTTTCGGTCAAGCGGGTTCAACTCGTTCTCGTGCTGGCTTCTCAAACCAAACAGATACTGGTTGAAGAAAGGACGGCATGGCTGACTAGTGAGGATGCCCAGGTTCGGACCTTCTATTCTGAATACCGGAACTCCACTTCTTGCGCCTATTGGTACAGTGGGTTAACTCGTTGCCGAAGTCCTTCCTCTCCCACAACCAACCATACCTTCTTTTCGGTGGCCTCTTCCTTTTGTGCCTAATGTTGGGGTTCTCGGTTTGGTGGTGCATCGCACCTGAACAACTACTACTAAAGCCTGCTACACTGGGGGCACTAGACCCAAAAGAACTGTTTAGGATCGCAACGGACACCCTTATCAATCAGGTTTGTAGCACGCACCCGCAAGCAGAGCAAAGTGGTTTCTAAAACTTCAACAAGCTCGGCAGGGCTTACAATTACAAAGGGAACTCCAATTGCTTTGTCTCGGGATCTACTCAATCAATGAGAACCACAGCGAAATGCTTCTGGCATGCCAAAGCGATCGATTCTATCGATTCTCTTTCCCAAAGTAAAATGCTACTGTACTGAGCCAAAGCTTCATGCCCTTCTTGAATTGCAATCATTGAGTTCAGATTCAGAGCTGACTGAATTGCTTAATGAATAAAATCATTCCCTCTTAGGGTTGGTTAAGGGGGAACTTCTGCCAATTCCACTTCTTGAGCTGACCCTATCCACCTCCTTTGCGGAATACCAGATCAAGAGATGAATTAGCGGATCACAGGGCTAAGTCGAAGCATGCCTGAACCTTCTTTAGTAGTGGGCCGTACCGAGTAGCTCCTAGCAAGGGCTTCAAGATCACAGTAATGCCTGCAATTTCATTAATTTAATTGCCTTGGGTACGAATGTCATGTTCAAGGCTGGTTTCTCTAGACACCATGGAAAAGAGATCACTGACGGGCTCAATCTCTAAGTGTGAAATTGTCAGTTTCATCCTCTTTATGAGCCTGAGATCATATGGGTTAACAATTCTGATTTCTTAGTTACAGAAAGCCCTTCTCAAGGAAGTAAGCCAAGAGCCAGCGGATTCGAATTCTGCTGCGCCGGTGCGCAAAGCAAGCACGCTTAGACTGCGATGTGCAATATTTGGTCTGCCTATCATTGTCCATTAAGGGTAAGGGCTGACTCCGCTAGGCAAGAGGACCACTACTGGGATTATTCAACTACTAATGATGACCAGGGGACTACTCTTCTTCCTCCACTACTGATATTGACTGACCTGTTGATAGGATAGCAGAGGCAGTTGAGAGTATATCCGGAGAAAGATAAAGAACCTATGCAGCCGTAGGGCACACAAAGAGCTCGTTCAGTTTCGTGTTTGGCGAAAACCATTAATTAAACAAAATCTTAAGCATATTGATTCGATTTCGACATCGAATTAGACTCATCCAACGCGGAATCGACTCAAGGAGAAAGAATGGTGTCTTTGGTCTTCTATGGAAGCGAAGAAGGGAAAGGGGATTCCCCAATAAGCAGTGAGCTGTTCCCTTATTATAGTTTAAGATTTAATAATACTAAAGTAACGGGCGCTAATCTCGAATAAGCATGCAGGCAAAGAGAAAAAGATTAGGATTCGCCTCTGAAAGCAGCACTCCCCCTCCGCTTTAATTCAAATCATTATATCAGTCTCTGAAAGCCCAAGGCAATCCTTCCCAAAAGGGGGAGGCGGGGGACCACCATAGCTACTTAGTGAATCAGAGATCGAAAGCTGGACCGCAAGTGATCCCGGATAAGAATTCTAAAGCTCTAAACCATCAAAGAGATCATGTACACTAGACACCAACCTAGCCGAGATGAAAAAGAGTGCACCAATCCGGAAGGAATTCAATACAGCGGTGCACCTATGGCAGTCATCAGGGCTATAGCCAAAGGAACTCGCATACCTATATTATATCCTTTAAAGCTCTTCGAATCCCTAACTTCGAGCCTTCATGAGAGGCGCGTCAGCGTGAGACAGAGTCGAAAGGCGAAAGGAGTTTGCTTTATTAAAGGAAGAAACCTAGCAATCAAACTCTAAGCCATTAGAGTTTGATTGCTGGGAAAGGGGCTGCTATCTTATTCTCTGATCCCGAGCGATGATGCGGGGATTCGGTAAACCGGTAGGGGTTTTGTATACAGATTTTTCTGGGTGGATGATCGAGTTAGATTCTTTAATTCATGGTTGTGCCACTACCCGGAAGGGACGATGACCAGCTACTCTATATACGTATCAACTCATCGAGTGACCTGCTAACCTTCACATAGTTTAAGAGGTGCCTACTCTTGATGATGGCGAGAGGAAAGGGTGAAAGTCGTATCAATCCATCCTTGCTAGGCGGTACTTATCCCTCAATCGTTTATGCCAATGTTTCCGAGGAATTCAACCAAAAGGTCGAGACAATCAATTGAATCACTGAAATAGTCTAACTGAAGAGCTTATAGGCGGGAATGAAACAATGAGTCCCGTGGCGGAAGGATAAAAAGCAAGGAAATAGGGAATTCAGTTGTCTATGAGGCTATCATTTTAACCACTCCTGAAATGAGTGGCCACTTAATGCACCCTTACATCTCTTGTAATGGGAGCGGAGCATTTCAAGATTCGTTTTTTAGCTTAGCCTTTCCTACGCCTATACACGTGCTTAGGCCACTTCAATTGGTCGGAGAAGGGTTGCCGCAGGTGAGACCGGGGATGGCGATTATATAGAAAGATGCTTTTCCGCGTCCTCGGTAGTCCATTAAGGGGGAGTAGCCCTTTCTTCGAGTATGGATGGTTTAGTACATTCATTCTGGAGCAACCAAGTGATGGTAACATAAAGGGGCCTGGGATTCAATAGAGTATAGGTTCGAGATCTGATCTTGGGAAAAGAAGTAGAGACATGCTTCCTACAAGGGGCGAAAGCGATCGATAGAAAGAACCCTTCATTAGAGCAAAGTTGGTAAACGAACAAAAACAACTAACTTCCCTCCTTTGCTTGCTTGGATCAGGATGTAAGGCCTAGCCTGAGATACTTCCGACGCGCGGTTCAGCTAATTTTCATTCAAAAAATGGAAACTTGCGCTTATTCATATAGCTGCAAAGCGAAGGTGTAATAAAATAAGGTCAACAGTTTCTGGCTTAGAGTCACCAAGAAGGTAATTGGTCAGTCAAGTAAGAAGGGTTAGCCAAAGAGGAAGACGGGTTAATTGAACACGTACCTAAACAGTAAGACCAGATAGGCATTCACCAACAAAGGCTAGGACCGCTTACTGATTAACTGAAAAAAACTGCTCTTAGTCCGCCTACTACTATTATCCCTTCTATTCGACTATATATAGCCTGCTCCTCGGGCATAAAGGCGAGGAACAGTCCCAAGAACGGTTACGTCTTCTGCAGCGGTTAGGGATTCAATAGCAGTTGATTCAAGGGCGAAAAACAGCTCATTCTTCCTGCACGTCCGAATAAAGAGCAGAAGTTAGGGTTCTTTACACACCAAAAGACTAAGACGAAGATGTGGATTCCTCAATCACCAACTGAAAGAGAAACTTTTTGAAAAGAAGGAAATCGATCAGCAAAACAAATGTCTTAAACAAAAGGAAATATGCAATTGACATGCTAAAAAGCACTGGCATGTTGGAAAGCAAACTATGTGACTTACCAATAGAACAGAATCATCAGCTATGCAGCAAAGACAAAGGTGAATTGATCAAAGATGTGACTATGTACAGACGTTTAGTAGGGGGATTACTTTGTCTCACGATCACTTGTCCGGACATAGCTTATGCCGTGGGGATTGTCAGTAGGTTCATGCACGAACCTAGAAAGCCACATCTTGATGCAGTGTATAGAAAATTCGGAGAAATCTAAAATCCTTTCCAGGGAAAGGTCTAGTGCAGAGGCAGAGTATCGAGCGAATGAACAAGTAGTGGCTCCCCTACTGCATGTGAGCTTACGTGGCTCAAGCTTCTACTCAAGAAGATGGATGTTTCTCAGGGGGATCCCATGCACTGTGACAATGAAAGTGCAATGAATATTGATTGCCGCAAATCCTGTGTTTCACGAGCGTACCATATGGAGGTCTATTTTCATTTTGTATGAGACAATGAAATAGTTTCAAACTTCCATTTAAGGAATTTGAAAGTATGTGGCAAGTCAAAATGATGGAAGACGAGCTTTATAATCAAATAATAAGGCATGCCATAGCCCTACACTTCGCATCCATATTGTCCATCCCTGAGATTGATTGACCTAGGCTCAAGGAACTAATGATAGATGCTTGCTTGGAATCCCCTTGAACACTCAGTCAAAGAAGAGAAGACCGAGAGTGGAAGACCAGGAACGAAAGAGCCTATTCAGAGAATAGAATATAATGGGAAAGAAAGCTATGACTTAGGCTCAGGCTTGAAAGGAAGAATACCACCGGCAAGCAACTAAACTAAGGAAGGAGGATATATTGGCAGAAAGACTAATCACCAAGTAAAGCTTGGGTTCAAAGTCCCTTGAGTCTCGCATTCTTTATCATTGAATTAAGAGGTTGAAAGAGAGTTAAGCATCAGTAGCTTGGACGGACAGTCTTTGCCCGATCAACTGCCTTAGATACTTTTTTAAGGAAGCCCTATAAAATAACTATCAGGGAGAAGAAGTCTTGAAAATTGTTTTTGACATTACCCTGAAAGGAACTTCGTGATGAGATCTCTTACTTAGTAAAGAGATAATTCCACATTAGAAGCATGCGACTTAGCGCAAGAGCATCAAAAGAGCGCTTCAAACAAGAAATAGAAAGCAGGAAGGAACTCAAGCAAATCCACTTTTATCCGGGCCTAGCCCATGCATGAAAAGCACATGAGACGGGTGATTCCTTAAAAGATGAATTCGATTCGAAATTCCTTCTTCGAATGAAATTGGACATAACGCTTTAGCGGACGAAAGAAAAAGAAAGCAAGCATCCGCTCTACTCAAATAAGAAAGAATAAGAAAGGTAGTACCTTTACTCCCAGGTTTGGTAGCTTACTTCAACCAACGTAGGAAAGAACAGGAACAAGAGGAGAGGGAACTTCCAAAGAAAGAAGACTTAAAGTGGGGAATGAATTACTTATGGGCGCAGATTCAATCAAACTTTTGAGAAGGGAACCTAATAAATAAATGGAGGAGATTCATCAAGAAGAAGAATGGGAGAGGTAATTTAACGAGAAATAAGACAGAAATGAAAAGTCCTTGAAGAAAAATGAAGAGCTTGCTTGAATTACTTTCTTTAGTAAGGAATCTGGAAAAGAATAAGAAAAAAAGCCCCTCTTGACAGGATTACTCACATTCCAAAGCGAGACAATTTTGAATTAGTAGAGCAAGGAAGTTATACCATCTTAACTATCTTGAATCAAGCAGGAGGAAAGAGCCTTATATATAATACAATACATAGAAGAGCGCGGAGACACATTCAAGGATCCCTCAGTACGAGGTTGGGCCAATTTATACCCTTAGTGACAGACAAAGGCGGTTCTCAAAAGAAAGTTTGCTCTTTCTAATTGGCTCTTGCTGCGACTAAGCTATTTTTGAAAAGGGAAGCGAATCCTCCCGGATCTTTTATTAGAATAAAGGATAGAAATCCATATTTACCGTACCGTGGTATTTCATGCTTGGTTGGCACCTCACTCTTGACCATAGGTAATGGAGACTTACTAGAGGAATGAAAGAATCAGTCGAAGGGATTCCTACCACCTCTTCTATCTTCCATTTACTGCAAGTCTTCCGAAAATAGAAAGAGTTCCTCGCTCCTCTTCGCACGGGTCAATCGGGAGGAAAAAGGTGCTTATAGAAATGGATCTTGGATGAGTTCCAAGGAAGTTCCACATGTGAAGCAAAAAAGGCTATCCGAGCAGAAAGTAATACATCTCCATCGAAGAAAGAAGTCTAAGGCAGTCACTCGAGAAAGAAAATCAAAGCCATCCTAACTCTCATAACGGAACGGCTAGGATAAAGGGAAGGGCCGGGGGTTCGGGTTTTGAATCCTAGTAAACTCTTCTATAGAAATAGAGCGTGGAAATGCATATATAAATGCCAAGGCGTCCTTGGACGGGGATAGCGATCCTGAGACAGAGCCTGCGTCTTCGTAGTTTGTGTCATCTCGTCGGGCATTAATTCAATCCGTAACCCTCATAGCACCGCTGGAACTTCAACCCTACTTTGACCTAGTCTGATAGCTGCCCTTTTTGCTTACCTGTGCGAGTCACTTTCCTCATTTGTCGGATCGATGAGACAAGGAGTTATTCAGAGCTGTAGCGCGTTGAACCAAGACAAGAACACCCGATACCTTTGAGGAATACCATTCATAAAGAAGGTTGAACCTCTTCGTAACCACTGACAAATCGAGTTGGAGCAAGGGCGATCGATGGACACGGAAATAGAGAAAGCACATCAAAAATTTTGAGAGCCAGAGTCAGGAGTTTGAGGAGCTGTTTTGGTTTAAGCACTAAGCTCACCTATTTATGGAATAGATCAAGTTCAGTCCCAGTAGCGAAGGTAGGCGCATAAGTTCATATTCCCCTGAGGGGAGCGAATACACTCGATCTAGGTATGTTGGCTAAGGAGTTGGACTGGTGATTATGGATTTTTACCTAGAACCGAAACTTACCCTGACTTTCGATCTGGTAGTGATGCTGCGGGCTTACTTACTTAAATGGAGCCTTTGGTTCCCATACATCCATGTAAAAACGTTTCTCGGTGACAGATGTTATTGATGAAGCCATCCCTGAAAAACTGGACAAGCACGCATCCATACGGTATAACAGTTAGCTATCTAGTGAAATAAAGGGCATACTTTGCTTGTTTCGTGGTATGGACCAAAGAATGGGTTCTGCTGCTATCGACACCTACCCAATTAACCCAAAAGTAATCGATCGAGACCGAAGCTTAGCGAGCGTCTTCGTTATAAGAACTTCTCGCTCAATAAGACTAAGCGAGCAAACCACCCTTCCTCTAATGGCATGGTCTTCCTTCATCATTCCACGAAACTATAAAAAAAATAGATTTACTACACTGAAACCCCATCCTAAAAAGGGGCACTCAAGCTCGAACTTACTTTTTCAACGGCATCTTCCTTGTCTGCTTCTACAGATGTGTTAGTGGCAGCTTCTTCTAATTCCTATGATTCTGCAGATTCAAATGCGTATGTTATGTATGATTCAGTGGATGAAAGATCGGATTATTCTCTTTAAGCATATCTTTCATCTGCATTTTCTCTAGTGGTATCTGCTGCTTAAGATTTAACCTTTGCTTCCAAAACAAAACAGAAAGAACATCGTCACTCAAAAGACGAGACTTGGATCGAGGATCTACGCCTTCCCTTACGGAAAGGTCCGCTCCAACCACCGCTCATGGAATTGTTGAATTCATTTCCTCTGCCCTACCTGACTCACCGGCATCGGGCTCTCGCTTGTCAGTTTGGCTTTGAATTTGAAATCCCCTCTCTCCTTCTTCCTTGCCTTGTCCAATAGGCTGTTTGCAGGATAGGCTTACTACAGCTAGTGCAAACAAGATTTAGAGGCTCGAAGCAAAGCCCCTTTACCCAGTGCTATCTATGTGAGGGGAAGAGTTTAAGGAAAGGAAGTGGTCTCAGGTGACGGAGCCCTTGAAGCAAACATATTTCTAGGAAGACTTTCATTAGCAGTCGGCCGAAACCCTCGTTACGCAATGGAGTATGTTTGATAGGAATAGGAATCGGCATAAGAAAGCGTAAGCGTCAGTGCTGCTGGTACTCCAAGGGGGAATCGTCTTTACTATTGGGTTGGGATAACTCAATCTTGCATATTCCCTCTATCAATTCCTTTTGATTGAATAAGGGGCGGTAGCGTAATCAGGTAATCCCCGCGAAGAAAGAAAAGAAAGTCAAGTAATCCAGTAAGAAAGGCAGTCAGACCCTTCCCTAACCCTAACGAGGACAAGACTAGCTACTTTCTCTAAGGTGCAACCTTTTCTGTCCATGTCCATCTAAGAGCCTATCCCATCGCGGGGAAAAGGGAATAAGGACCCATTGACTTCTAAAAGAGCCTATTCTGGGCATCCTAACTATGAAAGAGCTCCTTCTTTCTTCTGGAGTTTCTGTCGAAGCGCCTTCCTTTTCAAAATCTGTAGCTGGGGAAGAAGTTATCGGTTTGTGCTTTTCAATCCGATTACATCAGTCCTTCGCAACTGATTTGACATCAAGAGAGTCCTTACCTTAGGCCCCAGCCTTGGCAAAAACTTGAAGCTACCTCTTCGAATCAGGGACGTTGGTCGTGGAATACCACTTAAAAAGAGTTAGGCGAGTAGCCCTTTCTTGACCAGGAATGAGCTTTTCAACTTCTGCCGTTGGACTGGTCATCTGTGAAGCTTTTAGTTGCCTTCTTTGTCCCGACCGGTAAAAAAGAGTCCTTCTTTCCGCACGAAGGCATTCTTCTTCCTATTCTCGATCAGACAGCTCAGACAGTCTAAAATCTCCATTTTCAGATGGTAGACATATAGATAGACTTGGGTATACCGTCTCGGTACAGAGTGAAATTCACTACCAGCTTTCATACCAAGGAGTCTTCTCCCGTCTAACTTCCTTACTCAAACACTATTCATAGGCACCTGCGCAGCTAATTCTTGAAAGTAGTTGCTGACTTTCCTTTCCTTATTTTCTACGCATTTCTCGAGGTTGAGTTCTACACCGATCCCTTCACATTTGAATGAGTGGCTTTTTATGCTATAGTAAGAAGGATTAGTATCGCCCTGAGGCGGACCCGGATGCTCTTTGAGGTTTTTTAAGAATAGCAATTCTAGGTGAAAGTAATTCATTGATGTAAAAGAAGTCACCGACGTCCGACGTCACGGGTCAAAGGCTGAAAGTGGGTCCCGCTCCTTATCTTATTAGTCTCGCTTCAACTCCGATCCTGCAACTCCAGCTACTGGTTCAACTCAACGAACCCCCTCTTCTTTTGCATCAGGTGCAGGAAAATACGCTGCTAGATCTGTTGCCAGTTCCGATCGAGAAAGAAGCAGATAGTTGAGGAGTTGAGAACTACGCCTAGACCTTTGGCTAATAGTTCCCAGAGGAAAGATATCTTTGGCTCTTAGTTAGCTTAGGATCGAAGGCATGCTTTCAGTTCAGTTCACAGTTCTCCTCCGTTCAGTCAAGCTGTTTTCAACTCCAAGACAGCTTTCCTCAGTTCGAGTTGAGGTTACCCCTACTTCTTTGCTTTCCTCAGCTCAGTGAAGTAATCAAGGAGCGTAAGCTATTAGGGTTGACTTCCTTTCAGCTGTCACGTCACTAAGACTTCACCTTTAGCTGAGTGCATCTCCGCCTCTAAAGAAAGGTTGGGCTGGTCCCCTATAGTCTAAGTCGAAAAAGCGGGTCCATCCTCTGCTTTTAGCCGAGTAGTTTAACTACGAAAATCCCACAAAACCGGATATCCTGATCTTTCTCCGGATTCTGATCCCGATCCTTATTTATTTATAGTTCTTCTTTAGAGGCAGAAACTCTCCTCTTTCTATCCTTTCTATTAGGAAGGTTCCCTCTAAGACTTTTATTACTTAGTTGGGCTAGTATTCTTAGCTTAGTCGGACTAGTAAACCGAAGTCAAACTAGTAGCGGAATCCCCTTTGGTTGAATGCCTTCCTTTGGTTGAAGACTCATTTGCGTACTAAACAACCATTGGAATTGAATCTCCTGAGCTTTTAGAGGAACCGAATCTCCTTTACGGTCGAGCTGTTCCCAACTACGAAACTAAACTCCGGCCCCCTGGGAGTATTACCACCCGCTACTTAAGGATATGACCTTAGGGAGAAAAACTCCTGTCTTCCCCCCATGGCAAGGGCTATAGCAGCAGGACTCCCAGCGAGAAAATGCCTCGAAGGGTGGAAAAGTCACTTAGACTACTACAATAAAAATGAAAGAGATAGTCAGATTATTCTGCAGAAAGACATGATGAATATTCATAATTGTACAGGAAAGTTCTAGTTATACACTTTCCATTCCTGCGGACTTTCAAACTAATGTGCTCGGATAGAATCTCGAGGGGAATCAATCTACCTCTCCCCTGTCCCTTTGATTCCTGGGAGGGCGATCTTCGACGGAAAGAAACTGGGCAGGAAAGACTCGCAGCATTTATATATACATAAGGAGAAGAGCAAGTGCTATACTAATGAAACCCGGATGGATAATAAAGACTTTTTTTTTTTTTTTAAGAAATGGGCTTGCTGCTCAAACTCTATAGCAGGATGATTGGAAACTCTCACTGCAGCTAAGAGGGGTTTACCCAGAAAAGAGACAGCTACTCCAGAGGCAGGGGCTGACCCTTACTCAATTGCTGATGCTGTTGGCTAGCTTGAAAGAAAACAAACTAGCTGACGCCTTTACGATGAGATGACTCGTACTAGGGAAAAAGAGGCTCTTAACAGATGGATAAAGAAAGGTTATAGGAGAGGACTGACGTCATTTTCTCATCCCAAAGGATAAATTAATGGGAAGAGGGCGTCTGAGCTACCCTTGAGGCTAATTAGAAGAGGAGGATTATCTACCTTTACTGTAAGGCTTGGGGGAAGCCTGCTCCGAGTAAACTCGCGATTCTCTTAGGCGGAATCCAACCGAATCAAATAATAAGGAATTTTGAACAGAAGCACCCCAATCCCCATACGAATCGGCGGACGCCTAACCAACGGATCCCGTTTCGCTCGCTTCTTTCTCTAATAAGACTGATAGGTGCCGTACCTTCTCCTGGTTACACGGGGGAGAGGCTTTTGATCGCCGTATCGAAGCACTTCTTTCTCCACCCGTTGAATGCCTTTGCTCGTGCGGCCATACCTCTCTCTCTGTCGCGGATCATCTATCCATACAGGTCCTGTCGTTCAATCATCTAGCGTGCCATGCGAGAGATTGAATTGATTGGAATGGCAAGAGGGACACCAAATCAAGGAACCGGGCCGGGTTGGTTGAGATCTGTCTTTGGTGCAGTTAAGAGGTGGGGTCTTGCTAGCTAAACTTAAGAGATCTCTCATCTGCTCTCCGGCATGAGAATGCCTCGTTCTTTGGCTTTGTAAGGCAATGGCATGAACTGGGGACTGCTAAACAAGCTTCGATTTCCTGATCATTCTCGAAATCACCATTTGCTAACTCTCACAATCAACGAGCGAAGATAAGAAGAGAAGGAGATCCGGGAAGTTGGATCAATCCCCTTCTTCTAATCCAGTAGGTGCCCCTCTAGTAAAGAACATGAGAGAGTGGCAATCTTCACTAAATAAGACAGCACTCTTCGCAGCCTTGCTTGCTGGCTAGCGCTATTGCCTTCCTAGCTTTATGTAATTAAATGGAAGAGAACAATGCCATTTGGTTCAGTTTCACTCTTGTCAATAAAAACTCATCCGCTCGTCAATTCTTGGTGTAATACTCACTCGTAAATGCTTGGTGTCAGAATTCAGATGGTTTTAACAGAGGGGGTTACATTCAAAAGGGTGACAAACCCCAATAATTATAACACCTCTGTCCGCTTTGGGTTGTTGAAGCCCAAAGGCACGAACCAAATAATCTGTACCGCTATAACCACCTAGAACCAAATGGTCTGAGTTACCAAGACCAGATCCCTCCTCCAGAATGGGTAATCTGAAGTCAAGACCCTTCAATGCAACCATGTCATAAAGCCTCCATAACAAGCCGAAACGAACCAATTGTGGATCGGTCCGAGTGACCTGCCATTTACGGTTAATGACTGGTGCATCAAAGAAGGATTCAAGGGTTACGTCAGGTGCCATAGCGACCATATAGTACCACTTGGTGTAGTTAAGCTACTGCTTAACCCATTTAAAGTAGACCACAAAAAGAAGTCCCTCATTGCAGGAACCTCAAATAGGTCCTCAGGAATCATATTTCACTCCTTAGGACGCATCTCCTTGCGGAGGAAGTCGATCATTAGCCCTTTAAGATAGGGATTGATAGGACGCAGTCTGCCTAACCAAAGATCTAAAGGTAGATCTCGTCGAAGCCTCATAGCATAGACCCGTTCGAAATGTCGGTTACGTTTATGATCTAAACGTGCCAAGATTCGATAACCAGCCCCACCCACTCTTGCCAAGGAAGGTAGCAAATTTCATACCAGGGAAGATTGGTCTACAGCCATAAGGCCATAGGGGTGGAACGTGTTCAATAGGTTACGAATTGACACAGGAGAGAAATCCTTGGTCAAGTCGCGGACCCTTAATCTTTTAGCAAACTCAGCACCTTTTGGATATTAGAGATTTCTGATAAGAAATCGTAACCCCTAATTTTCCAAGAGCTGATTCGTAGTGAGCTGCCACGAACGATACTGATGACCACTTTAACGAAGGGTACATCAAAAATCGAACAGGCTAGTGTAGAATTAACTACACTGGATGCTAAACTACGGTCAAAGAAGGACTGAAATACCTCAAACAACAATAAGAGAGGCCACCTATCTGTGGCTGACTTTAAGTCGAATGAGTAACAAATCCTTCTGACAACTAATTGATCCAGAGGTTGTGATTGATTAAAGGAAAGGTACCATCTTGAGGAATTCTCCTAAAAATGGCCATTAACCAATCATGAACTGGTTTCAGCAACCTCTGATTAATGTAGTTACCCATGGCAAATAGCCTCCTTTTCCCTGCTCCTTCAACCTGCGATCCAAGTCGACCAACAATAGGTGGACACTTTACATCCTCAGGACGCGGAAGATATGGACCAACTTACTTTTGAAAATAGTCTAAGTCAAGTCCAGTAAAATCTTTTATATAATTATCCCAAGCGTACCTGATTCTGTGTGGCCACAAGCAACCTTGTGACCACTGTTCACCCATTTTGCACATACTGGTGGATAAAATAGAAACCACTCAGTTCGTAGGCCAGTGAAGTAAAGATTGATCTATCTTTACATTCTTTCTTCACTACCCTAGTCTCTAGAATAGTTCTAGTGATAGCATGCGTCGGTAAGGTCTTCCAAGAAGGCTCCCACGTCATCCCTTGTTCAAGGGGAATCTGTGATACCCAGGGTATGTACCTTTGATATCTCTTAATGATAATTTGATTAATGATACTTGCTCACGGATACTATCCATATCTGATGCCGGCGTGATAATGAAAGTAAAGGTGTCCTTTGAAATCCTCTTAGCTAGTAGAATAATTCTACATAGACTAAAGAAAGACAAATAACACCTTACTAACATATCCGCTTTTAAGCCCCAGACTTTCGCTGGATTCTGACTATCTCCTTTCTTTCCTTTGCAGTGTCAGAATTTTTCACTAATCAGGTGTGATCAGTCTCATCCGTGTAAGAATTAGGAATTCCTCTTCCAACTCGTCCCGGAATGGGCGTTATGGCAAAGAACAAGAAGAAAACGAAAGGAGATATTTGTCCAATAGTAACAAATGGTGCCTCCACAGGTTGACATCCGATCCAACCTAGTAGTAAGCGATCCGCCAAAAGCAACCAAAATATTCCTTGGTGAATGGGGCGAAAACTTGAACTACGCACATACATACCTTTTAAAAAAGGTAAAGCCAACAGACATATAAAAACTGGTGCTATTGCGGCTACACCTCCCGATTTGTCAGGTATACTACGAAGAATGGCATGGATCGGTAGGAAATACCATTCCGGCACAATATGAGGCGGGGTGGGCATCGGATTAGCAGGTATATAATTGTCGGGATGCCCCAAAACATTAGGAGCATAAAAAAGAAAAATAGAAGAAAAGATAGCAAAAGCTACCCAACCTACTAGATCCTTTACATAAAAATAAGGGTAAAAAGCTATTTTATCCATCTCTGAATGGACACCCAATGGATTATTTGATCCATATTGATGCAATGCGGCCAGATGAAGAAGACTGGCGCCTACTAAAAGAAAGGGGAGTAAATGATGAAGACTAAAAAAACGATTTAAGGTGGCATTGTCCACGGAGAAACCACCCCAAAGCCAAGTCACTATAGTATCTCCTACTACAGGTATGGCGCTAGCTAAGCTTGTAATTACTGTAGCTCCCCAAAAGCTCATCTGACCCCAAGGTGGTACGTATCCTGTAAAAGCTGTCACAATCATTAATAGGAAAATGACAACTCCGAGACACCAAACAAATTCCCTAGGACTGCTATAACTCGCATGATATAGACCACGAAAAATATGAAGGTGAACCACAATGAAAAACATACTTGCCCCATTAGCATGCATATAACGGAGCAACCAGCCCCCTTCAACATCTCTCATAACGTGTTCTACGCTGTTGAAAGCTAGATCCACATGAGGTGTGTGATGCATAGCTAAAAAAACACCAGTCACTATCTGAATGACTAAACAAATACCAGCTAACGGACCGAACCCCCACCAATAACTAAGATTGCTCGGGGTTGGATAATCTATCAAATGCTGATTAAGTGTGGAGGATATAGGTTGTTTAAGAAGAGATAATCTTTGGTTCCTTAGACTCATTTTTCCTCTAAGCTTTCCTTGTGTTCATTCGCTCTGCTCCCCCCCAAAAAAAAGAGAGACTTTTCGAGAACTTTTGTTGGTTGTTGACCAACTACAATTGTAAGCCCCAACGACAAACGAACGAGCATTTTCGGGGAATAGCCCGCTTCTTACCCTTCCCCTCGTTCCTTTTCTCTTGGGCTTGGTATGCCACGGGCATTTTGCGGTTTTTCTTCACTATTCCATGAGCTGCGGCCGGAGGTATCTTTACTAGACATAGGCATGGGAGTGACTCGCAGACCTAGCCAACCAGATGCATAAGCCATGTGGCTTTATTCAATTTCACAACTTGGTTGGCATAGTACTATAAAAAAAGTAAAACATAAATATATAAAAACGAAATGAACTAGTATAAACAACACTTTTTCCGTAAATGGAACATTTAATGAATCTCGAGAAAGAAGGAGAATTCCCACAAAGGATCAAACTCTTCTTTTGACTATGATTTGGCCCTTCAGTGGTAGAACCTGGTGAACCGGGCGTACTACTTCCCAACCTTCTGTGGACCTTGTTTATCTTATGAAATTTTATTGATCACTTCTAAAAGCAGCCTTCTCTTATATACGATGATACCACCAGACGCGCATTCATTGGGATCAGAAGGAAGACTCTCCCTGTGCGTGCTACTGCTCTAAGGTAGTTTACTTGCTTACTTGTTAGAGTAAGGCTTTCAATAATGAATTTGATGGCATGCTTTCGACGTGCTGTGATGAGAGGTGCCTTAGCCTAAATCCCGTCCTTTTGAGTTGTAAACAATGTCCCTTCGCTTTGTGAAAGTGATTTTCATTTTCTCTTTTTAATGGAATAAGAAGAAATAACTGGGCAAAGGCCCTTTTCTGGGTATGGCCACAAGGTAGCGAGTTTTCATTTTGAATAGAACGAGTGAATAGAGCGAAAGCTAGAGTCAAAGGAAAGACCGTACAGGTGATTTGCTTTAGCCGTAGCCCTTTAATTTAATTGCTTAGGAGAACCGGCCTTATTTAGTAATAGGAAGAATACGCTCTTTTAGCAACACCTTAATTGTTAGCACATAGGCCCGAACTCCTTATTGTAAGCTTTCGACGGGAGAGCTCTGACACATTCTCCTTAGAACAAGACCTGAAGGAGTACTACCATTCGCGATGAAAGAAGAAAAGATCCGACCCAGACTACGTCTTCCTCGGGCACCGGTTAATCCTCCCACACCAGAAGTCTTTCCTGTAGTAAATAGCATCCGTTCGCCCCCACTCTGACTTTCCTTTTTTACTTTCAACAGACGTGGCATAATTGCTAAATCAGTTCCTTCCCTCCCTCACAACCTAGTCTGCTCGTGGTCATGGAAAACCCGTCTTTTTGGCAATACTCATTCTAGGCTTGATTCTGCTTTCTCATTTTTCTGTTTTTCTTAAAACGAAAGGATCTTTCTCCATTTTGTTTCTTATCTATCTCTTTGTGTATTGTCTACGAGTAGAATTTATTTCGATTCTCACGGTCACTGTATCTGGTGGATTGATTATTTTTAATATGGCCGATAATCAGGCCCCTCCTCTTCCTGCCCCACCACAGCCCCCCGTTGTGCCCAATGATACAGCGAAACCTAAAAATCTATGGGTATTGGCAAGTTTATACACAACTCCTCGACTTCCTTAAGGCCGACATGGATGCCGACTTCGACCGGGCACCATCACACAGAAAGTATCGACGGGCGCTCGAACTGGTAGCGGGACCGCGTTATAAGAGTAAAGATCGCCTCCTTGAACTTTTCGGAGATATAGCCAACAACCCTGCGCCGAATCCTAATCCTACAATAGAGCGAGCGCGCGCCATCATGAATTTACCAGAGGCAGGTCAAAGACCGAGACCTTGATCACTATTACTATCATGATGACGACGTACCATGATACTTTCTGTTTTGTCGAGCCCTGCTTTGGTCTCTGGTTTGATGGTTGTACGCGCCTGCGGAGGATAAAAAGGAAAGTTTCTTCATGGGCTTAGAGAGAAGGTGAAGATACCCACGGAGCGGTAGATTATAACGTTTTCATGTCCAGAATCAACTAACGGTGTGCTCATTCCGGATTTTTTTTATCTTTGACCGAGCTCAGAGATTGTTCGGTCGGTCAGAAATGTAGGGGTTGCCGCTCCTTCGTTCATCTCTCGGTAGAACAAGGCACCTATGCGGTGGGTTCGACTCCCACAGGAGCGCACATTGCCAATCTAATTGGTACTTTCCTTTTATTGATTCTTAGTTCTTGCTGTCAATTACGGATTCTTTAGCGATGTAAAGCCATCAGGCAGTAGACCGGCAAGGGAACGGCTGTCTCGGTATTCGTTCTTGAATCATTGACTGAGAGTAAGGGCTAGTGATCAATAAAATAAGACTAGTGGGGCATCTTTCTTTTCGTAGTAAGCAACTCTCTTTATAAAGCTCTTTCTTTATCGAAGTAAAGAGTCGTTCCTATTCTCCGATTCCGAATCTGATCTGATCCCGAACTCCGGGAAAAGTCTTTCGGGCTCTGTAGAGTGTTAGAATGCGTCTTCTGGTCCTCATGTGGGGATTCCCCATCTTCTTCGTGAAACGTTGCTTTCTCAGTAAGAGAAGATCGCTGTCTGCTGGGATCTAGTCCATAAAAGAAAGACCTTTTCAGCTATAGAGCCAAGCCAATATGATCGTATGGATCCTTGTTCTACCGGCAATCCGGTTCTATGTGGGTGAGCCGACCCCAGTAAAGGCTTCCAGCCAAAGGAAGGAATTGGACGACAGGGGAAAACGAAGTTAGACCCCGACGTCCCAACAAGTCAAAAAGTGAAGTTAACTAGTTAATCACAGGCAGCCACAGAGCTTTAGGAAGCAAGTCTATAGACTCGAGAAGGCGGACGAGCACATCAAGAGAATAACTGAAACTAAAAAAGACAGGATAACGCTGGCAGTAGGAAAACAGGCCCATTTTTCTATTACGAGTAAGGGAGTCCACAGCCATTGAGATGCCGACGCCGACTGATCGATGAAAATAACGCCAGCCTGTTAACAGATAAGAAGACTAGGCATACTTCGAATGCAATAAAAGAGCTTGATTGAGATAGTGAGCCCATTGTTGGGAGAGTCGATGAGAAGAATCATCCCTCTCTTGTCTAGGCCTCAAGTTTGAAAAAAGCTGTGGCTAGCAGTTTGACTATTCCATGTTGTCTATGGGTTCTCAACAACTCCTTATATTATAGCCCGCTGCGTGCATGAATGACAGCCTGTCATCATCGTCAATGTGACCAGAGTCAAACTCAGCCGTTGACCAGGGATTGGTCATTGCAAATTTTTGATCGCCTCGACACTCGACTCTAAGTAAATACATAAGTAGGAAAGTGGTATGTGATTGTAATCCGATTTATAGCTCGGCTGTCCACACACATTCTCCATCTTCCGTCTTTCTTCGGAGTTAACAAAGCCGGAACTTCACATGGACTTATGCTTTCTCTAATATGACCTTTCTCCAACAGCTCCATGACTTGTCTCTTCAATTCTTCATGTTCTTTGGGGCTCATACGTTAGTGGGCTTTGTTAGGGAGAGAATAACCTGGAATGAGATCAATTTGGTGCTGAATGCCCCTAAGAGGGGTAAGTCCATGGGGTAGTTCATCAGGTGTGACATCTTGGAAGAATTCCAAGAGTAGTTCTACCTCTTTAGGCACATCTATGGACTGCTCCTTTTCTTTAGCCACCACCATGTACACAATTCCACTTTCTTCACTCTCCTTCAAAAATTTGGAGAAAGTGGCTGCCCTCCTCTTTAGAAGACTTGGGAGCACTTTCTTCTTTACTCGGCAAAAGGACAATTTCTAGTTTTCCCATTCGTGAAGGTGTATGTGTTCTTTCGACCATCATGGGTGACATTTCTGTCATATTGCCAAGGTCTTCCTAGGAGTATATGGAAAACATCCATAGAAACTTTCTTGAACCTTGCAGCAAGTCTTGAAGATGTTAGAGCGAAGCCAATCGTCATCGGAAGAAACTCTAGGTGTAGCAAGTGTTCTTTGGATTACCAAACTTTCACCTTCTTCAGGTTCAATTTCCTCCCATTCCACACCAGCTTCTTCATCATAAATAGGTTCATTTGACTCATCAAAAAAACCCTTCATCATGGTCTTCTTCAGCTAGGTTCACTCGCCGTTTTGGTTCGAACTCTAACTTTCCAGTTCTCGAAGGAGAAGGATAGGCTGGTATGAAGTCTTTATTCAAGCTAAGATAGCGCACTAGTGAAGTAAGCAATTCAGTAAGCTTGGCGAACTCTCAGGAAGACGAATCCGTGGATAGATAGACTAAATGAGCTTGAGAACTTCCTTTTCTGGAAAAGATTTAATCGGACTTTCAAGACTTGGATTAACCGCTTTGCCCCTAGAGGGTGACTCAATCAAGGAAGTTGAAGTTCGCCTAGAGGCGAATTCGTTTATTCGGGCTTAGGTTAGCTAGATGCATTTGGGAAAGAACTTGATTCAGTTGGACTTGCTCATAATAAAGAATAGTATGAAGCTGCCTTATACTTGACTACAACTACACGGATCGAACGAGAAGGAAGAGCAAGAAAGATGATAGATAATTCTTGAAAGGGAGTCAAATGACCTAGCCTTGAAAGCATGAAATTCAGTAAGCCCTGCTAATGCTAATTCCACTAGTTCAACTAGTGAAGTCAGCCTCATCTCATTACTTCTCTGATGCCAATGAGAGGACATCCTCAACAACAACAAGGCAAGAAAGAAAGGTGCGGAGCGGGAATCTGATTCATCTGAACTTTCTTTTCTCGCATCCCTGCTTTTCGTGTCTGTCGACGAAGAAAGTGCAAATAGCGGAATAGCTAGTCTTCTTTGACCATAAGACAGTTCCAGATCAAGCACTTCCTATTTATGGAGATAGAATAATTAGACCATGAATAGGCCTAGGAAGAAGGGACTTCCTTTCCCACCACTTATTTTTCATCGAGACCATAGAATAAGCGGTTGTCCTGTCTAATATGGGATATTAAACTAATTGTTTACCACGATTATCTCCCCTTTCCACCTTGCAATACTGCCAATCGGGTCTGGAATGAACGCATTCGAATTGACTCTGTTGATGAGGTCAGGCTCAAGGAAGCCTTTTTGCTGTACAATGGTTTGTTCTTCCACTTTCTCTCCCTTCCTAGGGATATGGCTAGCGTCGTGCAGCCTTCGCAAGAGTTTACGGCTTGGTGGGATACCTATATATCCAGCCAGTTCACCCATGATGCGGATTTCTTCATTGGAAGGTTGTTTGTTGTCCAACAAGAAAGAGGTCCCTGGTTCTTCTTCTGTCAGGAAGAGAGGTAAGTCTCTTATCTTCCCTTCTTTTCATCCTACTCTAGATTGGATTCTTAGTGATGTCCTTTGTTAGATCGATCCCCGTTTCTGAGTGGTCCTAGGGTCCGGTTACTCGATCTAGGAGCCGTCCTTTGTTTCCCCCTGGGGGGATGCCATCCTCAGAGGCCTCTCTAAACACTGGTTCTTTGTGGAAATCCCCCCATTCTTTTTGGATGGGGAATGGAGTGCAAGGAGCAAGGGCTCACCGGCAGTTAGCTTCCAAGCCTCAGGGGCAAGGGAGGCAGAAGGGCTCGAGGCTTTGATACCTTGTTTCACTCCGGTCCGATCACAGGGTTGACGAAGGTATTAGAAAGAAAAGCATGACCAATTTGATAAATAGGAGAGGCAATTGCCATTTCCACTTTTTGGTTAGGGGTTCACTAATGCATCCTTTACTGTGCTCCATAATTTTTCCTAGACCGGAAAAAACCATCCGCTTGGTGAAAGAGAAAAAAGGAGGCCCAGGCTCGCTTTCTTTTCTTCGGGGGAAATACCGATTTCTTAATAAAGCTGTTCTTTCTGCAATTCCATCTCACGAACAAGAGAAATAAGCCTACTGAAAAAGGCTTTCTGCATCAGAGTTCTCGCCAAGAGAGATTGCTGCGAGTGACTTCGGAAGATCAGTGGGAGCATAGGAGTAGTTGTAAGGATAGGAACATTGCATTGCCGTGTGCCCAGCCTGAGAAAAAATCTGACAAAGTGTGGAAGTCAGCATGGTGTGAGAAGTAGGCTGCCCAAGAATACCAAGATGTTGAGAAGGAGAAGTTGGTGTAGCTCGACCACGATTATTTGTGGTTTCAGAAGGCATGGCATGGACGACGAACCAGATTGAGAGGGTCTTTTCGTATTATAAGTAGAAGATCTCCGCTCAAGTCAAGGCGATGAAGCAGGCTCAAGGCCAAGGGAAATCTCTTTAGGAAAGCAAGTCCCATCGAGTTAGCTCTTGGAGTCAAGGCATGCCTTAAGGTAGCGACTGACTTTCAGGCGAGATGGTTCAATAGATTATTATATAAAGGAATTCTGACTCTTGCTACTTCCCCCGAGGGGAGGAAAGTCAATAGCGTAGAATAGAGAAGTAAGTGGTTTTCTCTATTGATGCTAATAGTGCACCCAGAAGGTTTCACTGTCAAAAAAGATCAAGCTTGTTGGGATAGGACTGAGCCCGGAGGAGAATCCAGAGAGGGCTCATCTGATGGAGGTCACCATCTTTCCGTACGAGAGTCCTCCTCTTGATCTGCAAGCGATAGGTCAGCTCAACCTCTTTCTCTATAGGCATGGTTTTCGGTGTACCGGTACTGTGCTGCTTGTCGAGGATAAAATCCTGCCCTTAATAAAGCTTCTAATGGAGATGCATACAGTAGCTCCGGAGATTAAAGATAGGAAGCTGCTTTACCCCGGCAAGGTGTGCAGTCTACCATGCTTGGTGTAGAACATAATCCCTGGAAGAATGCTTATACTGGAGAGGTAGACAGGCGCTAGGGGCATACCGCTAGACCGAAGAGACGAACCTCTCTTTTTTTTCTTAAAATGAGGGTGACCAAGTGAGAAGACTTCCGTAGGTCGCTTTCCCAGTGAAAGAGAGCCCGCTTGAGCATCTTACTAGAAGAAGACCCCAACCGAAAGGGACCTTCCCTCAGCCGCGATTCGAACAAGCCCTTTATTAA
>JAYMTC010000006.1:0-7500 GCA_036897605.1 Melianthus villosus
CTGATGTCTTTTTTCAAAGACAGCTTCACGAGAATACCCGTCGGCCACCAGAGCCCCTTCGATATGCAACTCGATTTCTGGCTTACAGGAGTAGCTGGCATTGGCTGTGCAGATGAAAGAGAAAGAAAAAGAGCTTTGAACAAGATCCTAGTTTTCCAAGGAAGCAATAGAGTTCGTAGGATTCGAGCGAGAGTGGGACATAAGCCTTTTGCGCTCCCCAGATAGAAAGCCCGGACTTTCGGATATTCGAAGGGAAAAAATCGAATAAAAGAATTGAAGCTAGCAGATGCGATTGTGTACTCTTCTTTTCTTGGAAAGACATGCGGTTCGTATTAGCTCTGTGTGCCATGATAGGTTTTCGGTGGTTTTGAGCGCCAGACAATCGTCTTTTCAATTCAGAGGCTCTCTGCATACCAGATCTCAAACAAAACCGCTTTCTCGAGTAGTCAAGGATAACTTCATCCACCATGTATGCAGTTCGCATCCACAGGTTAGCTGCCCGTGTGAATGCGGGGAGCCTCTCCATAACATAGCTATAGAGCTCTTTGAGGAACCGTTCGATCCACTAGAGCTAAACAACATAATACAAGCAGGACCGCTAGGAGAAAGGCGCTTTCCGTCTTCCTGGCTTCTAGAAGACTCCGTCTCGCGATCGCAGAATCGGTAGCCCAGCACAGAGTGTACATAAATCTCGGCTAGTTCAGTTTACTCAGATATAGGACTTTTTTCGCGGGATAAGTAGGTGGAAGGGCGCCTCCGAATGTAGTCTGTGGCGTGACAGACCGGGTTACCAAACTCACGAGTCGAAAAAAAGGTAGTTCGCTGAGTGCAAGAGGTCTTGGTTCGAATCCAAAGATGTCTCACTGGGTCATATAGATGTCTTGACGCCTTTATTTTCTCGTTTTCGAATGACTGTCCCATTCCATTTTTTGTAAATACGGAGTTTGAAAAAAAAAAAAATGAAATAAAGGAAGCCCGCGGGCACTCACTCTTGGCAAGATCCGAGCTCTCTTCTCTTATGAAATTAATGCTTTGCACCTTTCAAAGTGAAAGAAACTCTTTTTTATAACATAGGAACTATTATAGTATAGCTTCCCTTTCTTATTTGAGAGCGTTCGCGCCCTTAATTTCCACTAACTGAATGCTTCGTAGGCGTGTGGAATTCAAATAACTTCGGCCCTTTCTCGACAGACACAGTCCTGAGTATGATGCCGATCTCTTAGGATGGACCGGTTTATTAGCGAGAAAGAGAGCTTAGCCGTACCTAAGAAAAAATTTCCGGTTGACTGACCCCTTACCACACTGCAATCAAACTTCTGTGATTACCGCGCTGAATTGACACCTATGTCGGCCTGATATGCATGCTTAGGGAAGCGGCTTTCTAATTTTTTAAAAACTCTTATCTCGACCAATTGAGGAAGGGTTGTTCCGGCTTTCGAGCCAACAAGTGCCGGTTCGAATCAAGCTTTTGCAATGAAGTTAGCTCTCTTCTTCTGCCTGCCTAGGGTCTCCTAACTCGAGATCCGTTGGCTCTATTATTTCGATTTCATTGGCTTTTCGGGGCTTTATGACATTTTGTCGGGCCCTCGACTCTTCCTTATAAATATAAATAAATAAAAGGCACCCCATCTTAGCTTTTAACCAACCTTGGGGGGGAGGAGTCCATGAAGGTGGTGAAGCTGGATTCAAAGAAGATGAGGGAGCACTAGAACTGATAGCATTAAGGTAATCATGGCACATCTTGTTTGCTCTCTGGATCGTTACCCAAGGATTAGGGGGTCTCTATCATCAGAGGCCTTTTCATTCCTACTTTTCCAGATAGCCCAGCAAATGCAAGCTATTAAGGCTTGTCTTCGTTCAACATCATAGTTTGATGACCTGACAAGCTGCATTTTTTGATTAATCCATAGCTCTGCTTAGTGAGGTCTTACAAGGACATAATACACTGAAGCTCACTCCCAAACCATACACCTCTTGTCCATAGACAGAGAAAAAGCATGTGCTCAATTGTTTCTTCTGAATTGTTTGTTGCAAATTGGGCAAAGAGAATCCTTATTCTCCTTTTGAAAAGATTACTTCTGACTGCCAGAGCATTATGGCTTATTTTCCATAAAAAACTTTTCATTTTCGGATAGACGTCGAGATTCCAAAGCTGGTTCCAATGGTCTTTAGAATGAGTGAATGAAGATCCAGCTCTACTAGCAGTTTGAGTTGCCACCCTCGGCTTGCTTTGGTTGCTTGATAGCCACTTTTCACAGTGTAAGTTCCAGACTGAGTGTGAGGCCAAACCAGTTCATCTTCAGTGGATGCGTAACTGATGGGAATGGATAAAATAGTATTCAAAGTAAAAACTGCAAAAGTGTTGAGCAGAGCATTCCTGTCCCAAGCTTTTCGGTGAGGTCATCTCGTAAGAGATGAAACTGTTTGGTTTGATGTACCAGGGGGGAGTGGAAGAGGGTCTATTCCTGGTATCCAACGATCTTCCCAGACATGCGCTTGGGATCCTGAGCCAATTCTCCAGCAACATTCTTGTTTTAGAAGAGTTCTGCCCGTGAGCAAGCTTCTCCAACACCAAGATGGGGTAGCTCCTTGTTTTGCAGTCCAAAAGTCTGAAGATGGGAAGTAGATACCTTTAATAATTTTTGCCCAATAGGCTTCAGGATTATGATAAAGTCTCCAGGCTTGTTTAGCTAAAAGAGCATCATTCATTCTCAAAAAATCTCTGAAGCCCAATCCATCCCCCTTCTAGTTTATTTTGAGAAAGTTTATCCCATCTAACCCACCACGAGATTTGCCATTGTTGCTCCACCAAAACTTAGCTACACGGGCACAGAGTTGATCACAAAAGGTTATTGGGGGAGCTTGAGAATTGACATAGCATAGTTTGGGATGGATTGAATCACTGATTTGATCAGAACTTCTTTGCCAGCCTGAGATAATAGGTTCTCTTTCCAGCCTTCTAATTGTTTCAATTTCATTGCCTTGATCCAGTTAAGGGCTTGACATTTTGATCTTCCTCATTATGATGGCAGACCGAGGTATTTGCCTGCATTTTGCCATAATGAGACATTGAGAGTATCAGCTAGTTCCTGCTGTTTGACAACCGGGGTGTTTTGGCTGAAAGAAAGTAACACCAGATTTGTTTCGATTGAGTTGTTGCCCTGAAGCATAACAATATCGATTAAGCACATCCAGTAAAGCTTGACATTCATGATCATTGGCCTTGGCAAAAAAGATGGAATCATCAGCGAACAGTAAGTGTGAAATAACTGGGCTTGAGCTCGCTAGCTTGATACCTGAGAGAGCATTAGAGTGCATTGCCTTGTTAATCATAATAGAGAAACACTCACCCACTAAAATGAACAAATAGGGAGAGCTCCTGCTCTCCTTGTCTGATTCCACGGTTAGGATAGAAGGATGCTTTAGGGTGACCATTGAGTTTGATGCTATAAGATACTGATGAGACACACTGCATCACCAACTTAACCCAGTGAGAACTGAAGCCGAATGCCTTCAACTTCTAAGAAATCCCATTCAACTCTGTCGTATGCCTTATTCATGTCCAGCTTCAGAGCCAAAGAGTGCTGGTTGCCCTTCTTCTTGTCAACTGCTGCCTCTACTCCGCCTACTTCTTGTGCCGACTTCGCCCGCCTCGCTGGTCCTCCAAATCCCCTTGAGTATTCAAAGACAAATTGCTTGATCCATTGAATGATCCCATTGGCTTACAGGTAGTCAAGCTAGGGGGAGACTCTTCTCATTAGGCTCATGGGTATGGTATGCCATAGCAGCTACTTCTTCAGATAGTCCTACTGCTGGCGAACTCAAACACTTTCTAGTTTAGTCCTGTAGGAAAAGGACGGACCTCTCAATTGGAATTGATTGGCTAAAAAGGGGTTCCTCAACTCGACATTGAACTGTGACTCTTCCCACGAAAAAGTCGCTCCTCTTTCTGAGGCGCTGAGGGCTTTGCAATTCGATCTATATTAAAGAATCTTGGAAGAGAGAAGCCATAGTTCAACGGTCGCCCAGTTAGCGATGGGAGCTTTTCATCGGTAAGCACCCGACTGCATCCCACCAACGCCCGCCTTCGTGTTGGCTTCCGTTGTCTTGCTCCCTAAGTAATTCCCAACAAAGTCTTTCGGGTTCTTTCTACTGGCCTGGCCACTTAGATCTTTTGGGAACACCTTTTTCTACTCTAGATCGGCTCTGTGAACCAACTCTAGTCTTGTGATAGTGGATAGAAAAGAGTCCAACGATAGAAGCTGAACACTTTATCATTATCAATCCACTGGACTTTCTCGGAAGAGGGGTGTTTAAATAGCCAGCCGAAAATCCTTTTTCATAGGTACCACGCTGCCTCAGAATAAAAACTGAAAACTTGGTGAGACGTCTGAATTAGCATTACCATGGTAAGGCAATGAGAATTCTTTCATTGACGAAATGTAATTCTGAGCCGATAGGCGAACCATCTCGAAGATTTCTCGATTTCTAGCCTAGTAGTTCTGTCTTGCTTTAGCAATTGAGGAGTGGTGGTACCAGATTGGTTCATGGACTGTCTTCTCTTAATTGAAAGTGAACATGTCATAGGTCATAAGAAAGAGGCTCTCTTTCTCTGATGGTCTTGACTAGCCTAGTAGCTTAGGCTCACTAGCGCTGCTAACACCAATGGTTACTTATTGATGAAGTACTACCATTCCTGCTCGATGATGCCCATCCACTCCAAGAACTTAAAATGACCGCTCCGTGGGTTCACATTAAGCCAATTCTTATTGAGAATTGGTGATTCTCCTTGGCATTGGCACCCCAGGCAAAATGAAATGGGAGAAAAGAGCTGCTGCTTTACATTACTATATGTGAAATCGAGAGCTTTGCCAATTGAATAGTAGCTGTGAGTAGACGCGCAATAGCAATAGTAGATCTACTTGCACTTCATGCACCTCATCGCGCATTCCTTTAGAACGAACAGTGTGATGAATTGAAGCTAGCTAGATTGACTTCATTTTATGCTGTAAAAAGAAAGAAAGACTTCCTTAGATGCGTTTCGATCGCTTTTTGTCGATTCCCGCCGAGGAAGAACGGAATAAGAAAAGTAGTAGCCACATGCCGATGCGCACCAGTCTCTTTTATCTTTTCTTTTTCATCGCATGCATGCCTTTCGAAGCATGCCTATCGAACCTGGTGTGAATTGCAGCGAAGACCTGCACTATCTGGATCTGCTGATCTGCCGTAGAAAGTAGTACTGATAATCAGAGTGGTGAATGATCAGGTGTCAATTCCGGTTTGTAGACCTCCATCCCCAACACGTATGAGAAGTCCCTTATCTCCCGTTACCGGGAGAGTACTTGTCCATAAGTCAATCGGTGGGATCTCGCCGATCTAGAAAGGAAAAAATGAGGAAGAGGAAACTCTTTCATCAGATGGGGAAAGAGGACACTTTGATCAGAGTTTCTTTCATAATGTGCTCAATGCTTTCACCTATAACTCAATCCAATCAGAATTCTAAGTCCGGAGGAAATCCATTTAGATTCATATTTCATATTAATTTTATGTTGGTTAAAATAAAAAGCCCTATTTTGCTTTCAGAGTTTGTCCGTATAATACAATTGTTACTAGTAATAGAGAATAAGTGTGCATGTCTTCCTTTTTTTTCTTTATTAATTAAGTAAGGGAGCAGGGACCAATCCACCCTAGGGAGAGAACCCGATTCACTAACCTAGCCTGGAAACATCATTTCCTATAGTAGCAGCTAATTGAATGGGTTCTGTCGCACCTGATTCATCTTCAACCGAGATTACATCACATCAATGAAGGAATGCAAGTGTAATTTTCCCCAGATCTAATGTCTGATTTCGACCCTGATCTTGATCTATTGAACTGCCCTACGTTCAAGAAAGACTGTCTGGCTGTAACCATGTCGAATGGAGAAGGATTCAAGGGCAGAGGCACGAAGTGAAGCAGCTTTCCCAACCCAATACATAGGTTCAGAAGCGGAATGGGGCAAGGCCGAGGAACCGCCACGCCATCTCTTTTTCATTTCGTAGGGTGACAGGTTCCTATACGAGTCTGGCAAGGAATCAAAGACTTCTGGATTACCTTCTGCATGAGGTCTTCGGGAGCTTAGTTCCTGCGATGACCAGTAGCCCTTCTATTTATCGATTCACTGTCCCGCCAAAGCTTAGGCAAAAGCCCAATCAAACAGAAAAGAAAAAGCAATGACTAGACTTTGAAGCCAGGCGGAAGTTGAAGATAGATTCATTCTTTCAGAATCTGATTGATTTTCCCTCACTCAATATACCCATGTAAGATTGTATTTGAGAGATTGTCTCGGGGAAGAAAGGAACTGAGAGCATTGAAAGTTACGGATAATTTGCCCCAAGAGGCGAAGACACTCTAAGCCAATCGAACAAAGTTAGAAGAGATATTAGGGTAGGTAGGGTCAGCTAGGATCGGAATTCTACTTGACCTTACCGAGCCGATAGGTGAAAGAGCGCAGCCAAATCTGACTCGTAGTTAGAAAAGAGAAGTGTAGAGAAAACCTTATCTCAGGTCAAGTCCATTTATGTTCAATTCACTAGTGATACACTTTCATAAAGCAAGAGAAGAGAGAGTGCCCTGCTACAAGACAGAGAGGAGATATGGCCCAGAGAGAGTGCGCTTGTACAACACTGTCTTCGATGCTTAAAATAGCGTAGTAAAGTAGCCAGTCACTAAGAGTAGTAGGGCTATCGCTTCCTCTAGTACTAGCTCTGATCTCTCTTCAGCAGTTGCAGTACGATTCTTTAATTCATCTCCTGCCCTTGTTAGTCGTAATCGCTATAAACTCCATTTTTGATTGGCATTGTCGTAATCTTCTTTCTCCTGATCCAGCTTCCATACTCTCATCTGCTACTGAGACAATTGTCATTGCCTTGAACAGGCTCACCTACCATCACACACAAGGGGAGCAGGCTTCGCAATCTTCCATATATATCTTGGAAGACCACAGTTATCCAGGAACGAATGATAGAAAGGAATGTGAGGTGGGCTTGCGCTCTAGAGAAGTTGTTGAGACAGAGATTTGTCCTAGGAGAGGAGGGATACAGAGAAGATGGAGATTGCCTTTTCTTTATCGGAGGATGAGGGATCATTGGATTGATTGGCTATTTGATCCCCGAGGTTTTATAGCAAGCTGGAGCCTAGCTCCCAGGCACTGGATATGGAAATGCAGGAGAGTTGGTCGAATTAGATGGATGGGGATAGTTCGTGGTTGGGCCATGGATCGGAGGAAAGAAAGGGCATTGAGATGAGAGCTTGAGAGCCAGCCTCTTAGCTTCGATCGGAAAAAGGACTGGGAGACATTGAAAGAGATGGCTTAGGAGGTGGACTTGGCCCGGGAGGGGAGGAACCTCAGGTCTTGGAGCCTCGAAACTCGCTGGTTCAGAGCTGTCATTCGCCTCTATAGGTCTTCGGAGGAAAAAAAAGAAATGTTGACTTGAGCAGGAAGTCTGGTTAACAAGAGCT
>JAYMTC010000006.1:15000-17500 GCA_036897605.1 Melianthus villosus
TTATATCTTATATACTACTTAGATAAGACATTTCTTTTCATTACTTGTAGGCATAGGAAAGGGGGATAGAGACGAATGGCTTGCCAAAGAGAGTGCATTCTCTATTTAGCCGGGATGATCCTACCACAGAAATGACCTAGCTCTTCCCTCAGCAGAGGTATACGATTGAAAGACAACACTTTCTTTATAGGCATGAACTCTCTAACATTCTTTCTTTGACAAAGAGACATTGTGGGCCAAGGAGTCCGAGCATAGGTTGTTATCCTGCTCTTTGCTTTGAAGTAGGTGGAAAGCATTCAAAAGCTTGGGAAAAGGAACTTGCTTCGTATATCCGATATCGGAACCTTTCGTTTTGCGAACACAGAAAGCATTCCTCCCCCGACATTATACGAGGATATATAAACCATGAAGGGAATACTTCATATAAGATAAGTATATGCCTCTCTCACTTCTGCCGAACAATCTTCCTCTGCCGAATCGTATCAACTAGACTTTTACGAAATTGCGTATAGAAAGAGAAATGATTCGTCTTGCTGAATTGAGTGCGCGGTAAGACTGAACCTCCCACTATCTACGATAGCATACAGCCGATAATATAGACAGATATATAGACAGTGAGGGAAGGTAACCAGTCTTTACTTAACTCGACCCAAGCAGTGCCCAACAACTCACTCCCATGTCTTTCTTGGTTAACCCAACCAGCGATTGTAGACAAGTCTTTCTTCCTTCATTGCGAAAAGCAGAAAATGGTAAAGAATCTCCATTTTATGACACGATGGCTCTTCTCCACTAACCACAAGGATATAGGGACTCTATATTTCATCTTCGGTGCCATTGCTGGAGTGATGGGCACATGCTTCTCAGTACTGATTCGTATGGAATTAGCACGACCCGGCGATCAAATTCTTGGTGGGAATCATCAACTTTATAATGTTTTAATAACGGCTCACGCTTTTTTAATGATCTTTTTTATGGTTATGCCGGCGATGATAGGTGGATTTGGTAATTGGTTTGTTCCGATTCTGATAGGTGCACCTGACATGGCATTTCCACGATTAAATAATATTTCATTCTGGTTGTTGCCACCAAGTCTCTTGCTCCTATTAAGCTCAGCCTTAGTAGAAGTGGGTAGCGGCACTGGGTGGACGGTCTATCCGCCCTTAAGTGGTATTACCAGCCATTCTGGAGGAGCAGTTGATTTAGCAATTTTGAGTCTTCATCTATCTGGTGTTTCATCCATTTTAGGTTCTATCAATTTTATAACAACTATCTTCAACATGCGTGGACCTGGAATGACTATGCATAGATTACCCCTATTTGTGTGGTCTGTTCTAGTGACAGCATTCCTACTTTTATTATCACTTCCGGTACTGGCAGGGGCAATTACCATGTTATTAACCGATCGAAATTTTAATACAACCTTTTTTGATCCCGCTGGAGGGGGAGACCCCATATTATACCAGCATCTCTTTTGGTTCTTCGGTCATCCAGAGGTCTATATTCTCATTCTGCCTGGATTTGGTATCATAAGTCATATCGTTTCGACTTTTTCGGGAAAACCGGTCTTCGGGTATCTAGGCATGGTTTATGCCATGATCAGTATAGGTGTTCTTGGATTTCTTGTTTGGGCGCATCATATGTTTACTGTGGGCTTAGACGTTGATACCCGTGCCTACTTCACTGCAGCTACCATGATCATAGCTGTCCCCACTGGAATCAAAATCTTTAGTTGGATCGCTACCATGTGGGGGGGTTCGATACAATACAAAACACCCATGTTATTTGCTGTAGGGTTCATCTTTTTGTTCACCATAGGAGGACTCACTGGAATAGTCCTGGCAAATTCTGGGCTAGACATTGCTCTACATGATACTTATTATGTGGTTGCACATTTCCATTATGTACTTTCCATGGGAGCCGTTTTTGCTTTATTTGCAGGATTTTACTATTGGGTGGGTAAAATCTTTGGTCGGACATACCCTGAAACTTTAGGTCAAATCCATTTTTGGATCACTTTTTTCGGGGTTAATCTGACCTTCTTTCCCATGCATTTCTTAGGGCTTTCGGGTATGCCGCGTCGCATTCCAGATTATCCAGATGCTTACGCTGGATGGAATGCCCTTAGCAGTTCTGGCTCTTATATATCCGTAGTTGGGATTTGTTGTTTCTTCGTGGTCGTAACAATCACTTTAAGCAGTGGAAATAACAAAAGATGTGCTCCAAGTCCTTGGGCTGTTGAACAGAATTCAAACACACTGGAATGGATGGTACAAAGTCCTCCAGCTTTTCATACTTTTGGAGAACTTCCAGCTATCAAGGAGACGAAAAGCTATGTGAAGTAAAAGAAGAAAAGGTCGCCGACTGCTACTAAGAACCTAACAGAACTTTTCAAAATGTGGATTCTAAAACAACTTGTATAGGTCGGGAGAATTGGGGGGCCGACGAGGCTAGGGCCCTCTTTTCCAGCAATGACCGGTCAAGGTCAATCAAAGTGGGGATT
>JAYMTC010000006.1:20000-22500 GCA_036897605.1 Melianthus villosus
CTAGTAAAGGCAAATGTGGTTGGAAAGAAAATAAAAGCTTCATCCTTTCATTCGGAAAGAAGCGGCAAGAGAAGGACCAGTCCTTCAGTCCATTTTCAAAAGTGAAAAAGCCGATTAGGTTGCCACTTGAGAGCTTGAACACCCTACCTTCCGCCCCCGGGGCCTTCAATGGGTCCTTTCGAATACATACCGAATGCGAGATGTTCCCTCGGCCGTCGAAGTGGTGCTTGACATAGGCCGCACCTGTCATTCTTAGGATATTCTCCGCTCTCGTCCAATCCATCGAGGACTATTCTCCTTCGTAGACATCCGGCCTAAGTCCGCTGCTGTTGCCCATGGCTGGCCCGGGAAGTAGTCTGATCGAGGTATCGATCGTAGTACTCGATCTCCAGTGGTAGGGAACCACTCCGTTTTTTTACGGGCCGTCCTCATCATGCTGATGCGTCCTGTTCCCCCTTGTAAATATTCTCGGTAATAAAATCCGGGAGGGAATTGGATTCCCCTTTGATGTGCTCTATGTCAAAACTGAACAAAGAGAACATGGCTTGCCATCTTGCAAAGATCAGTTTGGCTGCCAGATCCTTTGCATCCTTCTCAAGGACTCCCTTTAAGGATGGACAGTCCGTCCTTAAAGTCAAGTGAGTATTTCAAATATGCAACTGGAATTATAGAATGGCCTTGAGAGCAGCCAAGACTTCTTTCTCTTTATAGGGGTATTTGCTTTGCGCCTCATTCCATACGCCGGAAGCGAACTGGATCACTTCCTCTTTCTCGCCATTCTTCTGTTTAAGAACTGCGCCCCACCCCCTATTTGACTAAGGCTGGAAGGAATTGGCAGAATTTTGTTAGGTCCCAATGAGGGGGGACCGGGTCATGCGACGGATGCAAGCTAGACTTTGAAGCAAAAAATCCACGATTTCATAGAAGAAGGAAAAATCAACGTGGCAGATGAACAGGAAGCTCCTAAGAACCCCAACGAGAAAAGAGGAGTTTTTAAGAACTCGCTCCCTAGTCACGCTCCGGTCTCAACATGCCGGGCCGAGGAAGTGTCCGATTTCCAACATCCCCCTACCATCACTACAATTAATGCTTTTAAGACTATCTGGCTTTGTGAGGAAGATCCCTCCCACTGGATCATCATGACCCCTACGCTCCGGCTTCCAAAGGCGATCCTAAGGGATTTTTATAAAAAGGGAAAAATAAGGCTGCAAGAATAACCTAGAGAGGAAGCTCCACCGAAAGAAAGAAGAGGAAATAAGACTCGAGTTTCTGGAAATGTTTTAAGAGGGTGGGAAGAGGAAAATGAAGAAAAAGAGAGAAAAGAGAAAGAAAAGAAGAAGATTGAATGGATTATCCCGAACCTGCCTCCGCTGCCGTCGCACGAACCATTTATGATGGCCGCGTCTAAACTCAATTAAGGGTAAGGGCCCGTACTCTCTCTTCTGTAGATACGCTATCCCTTCTGGCTATGGTATGGGGGAAGTGAGATCTACAGATTGATTTTATATTAGATGAGCGGCCGTACTATGATCGTTCGGGAGACATGGCCCCACGCGCTACACACAAGAATGAATTTTGATGCGGTCGGTAAACAATTTCTGCAGGCAGCCTATCAAATCAGATCACGTATTTTTTAATATGTCGTTCCGTCATGTACATGTATTCGGTCTGAAATTTGGATGTTCCTGCTCGTGCCCGGAGAGAGAATGGGCACGACTCCCCCTCTCCCCGTTCTACCGTCCAAAACATGCCGGCCGTTCTAAGTTCCGGGGCTGGGTCGGATAGGAAGGGGACAGCGAACCTCCTGCCAAGAGGCCAAGGTTGCTTGCTAACTCTCAGCCACTTGTTAGAAGGAAGTGCAGCTTGATTGTCGGGGGGAATCAACGGGAAGGAAAAAAGAAGGTAGATTATTCGATTCTATTTCCTCCTTTGGTAAGGATTGGCTTTAAGTGATAGGGGATGTGATTGGAATTCGTCTTTTCTTTGTTTGTATCACCGAGACACCCGAAGGGCCGGCCATATGTACCTCGGGAGACCCGGCCCATTAAAATAAAAATAGAACAAGCACCTACGACTAAGGTGAATGGAATGTCGACCACAGGGTGAGATGATCTTCTAATACGAGGGCGAGTGACTGGTCAAGTCATGAAACTTAGTCATTTTGATCAACATGGCTGCAAGTGGACTGGGTTTATGTGTTTGAACTGACTACGACCAAAGTCGTGACTACTTCAACCAAAAAAAGGGCGACTCCCTATTCAAACCGAAAGAAGTACCTCACCTCACTTACGAAGAAGTAGTTGGAGCTGGGCTCCGAACTATGAAAGTTTGCTTTTGTTTTATGTTTATAAGAGCGGTCTGATCCCTTATTTGATCAGACCGCTCCTGGTGTTCGAACTAGTCATTAATGGTCGGCTTAATTGGTACCCTTTCGGTATGCGTTGCGAACACTTTCATTTTTAGCGTCTCATCTTCTCTAGAGAAGCGAAACTCGAACGGA
>JAYMTC010000006.1:25000-30000 GCA_036897605.1 Melianthus villosus
CGAAGGAGCCTTCAGCAAGCACTTGTACAATGCTCAAGTCAAGGCTCTGGGCAACAAGTAGGATGGAGCCTTGACTTTATATTAGATTAGTAAAGCTTGCCATATATATTGAGGGAAGGGAAAAAGGGGTCTCTTTCCTCGCCCGATGGTAGAGGTCGATCCCCTATCACCACCTTCGGTGCCTCCTTGTGGTCCTTCTCTTTAGCTTTTCCTCGGCCTTTAGAGCTAGTTGATAGGCCACTTTCCACATCCGATGCATCGAGATTTCATCTTGGATTTCTAACCTCAAGCCCTATCAAGCAAGAGATTCTTCGTCGGATTCGTTCAAGCCATTGCGAACAATTGGTAGAACTCCGCAACTTGTTAGGAGTAGGGGCTTTCTTGTACGCTTCTCCCCCCCCTATCCTTTAAAGCGAAGTGGAACCTTTGGAACAAGCTTTGGGTCTAATCAGAGGGTTCAAATTTCTCCCGCAACCCCGATCGCATCTTGTCCCATGTACTTCCCTTTGCCTTTCCGCTTACGCCTTGCTTGGACTTGATCCCACCAAATTGAGGCATGACCCGTGCTCTTCCGAAAGAAGCATCTGGAAATGACTTGTCATGGGCTTATGCGATGAAGAATGATTTGCTCGGGAAAAAATCTTGTGCTTATGTGGATGGGTCGCTTCAATTTCCCAAGACTAGAGAATTCCTACAAAAGATGAAAAGTGCTTAGCTTCAAATGGGATGACTTGTGTACTTCCTTTGAGCCCCATATACACCGTCACCTCTTTTGCGACTGCTAAAGATATTTGGGATTACAAAAGTCATCTTGATTCTCAGGATGATTCTCCACCTTTCTATAAGTTGCAACATGAAGAACATGCCTTAGCTTATGGGTAAAATAAAGAAAGAAGTGTGCTATACTATTTATTACCGAAGGCTTAGGCTTCTATGGGACCAGCTGAACATGAGGGACCCCTTTCAAAGATAGGGGCACCGATTCTAAAGGCGCTTGTCGGGAAGAATCAAAAAAAAAATAGAATAGCCTTATAGAGTAGAAAGGGGCTCTCTAAGTTTTTGATGGGCTTGAGGCCTGAGTTCGAGAATGTTAGATCCTCAATTCAACATCGAGTTCCTCTACCAGACATTGAGAGCGCAGTTGCTGATGTGAGATCCGAGGAGACTCGACCTGCTCCCCTTTACTAGGTTGGGTGCTGGGGGTCGATCTTCTATTACTCAGGGTGCTTCAGATCAGGTTCTTGCAGCTGAACATGCTTCGGGACATCGACCCTATGGTCAGAATCTTCAATCTGGAAGCTCTGCTGGTGCATCAGGCCAAGGAGACATGTCCAAGATCATATGCCACTATTGCAAGAAGCCGGGTCACATGATTGCAGACTCTCGCAAGCGGCAGAATGCAAACTCTCGTCGACAGTCAGACACAGCTCATCTTGCTGCTCCCCCAGAGACGCCTACTGAATCGGAGACTTACCAATCCTCTTACTCCATAGGGCCTCTGCAGCATTACTTCTATGATCTTAGGAGCACTCCCACGCCCGACACAGATAGTTTTACCCCACGACTGCGGAAGCAGATTCAGAGGTTGAATCCGTCTTGTCATATCTCTTCCTCCTCTGCTACAGGTATTTGCTCCCCCTTACGCTTACAACATAGGGGCTGCTTACTTTCTTCGGGTGCATCGAAGAATATGACTGGTGATTCTTCACTTCTTTCTTCTCTTCGTTCTCCATCAAAGTTCCTTATTGTTTAAACTGCAAACTCCGAACAATTCCCTCTAGCTAGTCTTGGTACTCTCTCTCGTTATCATCGAATATGTTCTGCTCTTTTGCATCTTCCCGCTCTCTCAGTGAATCTTCTTTCCGGCTTGAAAAAAATGCTTATATTCACTTCTCTCCTACCTCCTGTCTTGTACAGGATCATGCGAGAGGCCCTATGGAGTAAGGGGATTGGGAAGGACCGTAGAGTTGGCAAGCTCTCTTTTTTGGGGAAACTTCGTTTACCTAAGTCTTTTGCCCTTTCTGCTGTGTCTGGTGTTGTTCCCTCTACTCCCCTTTTTTTTGTTGTGGCATCGTAGATTAGGACATGTCTCCAGCCCAAGACTTAGATATTTGATTTCTACTGGAATGTTGGGGTCTGTACCTAACATTGAGATTTCTACTTGTATGGGTTGCAAGCTGGGAAAAGACTCGGCCCTTCCTTTATTAAAGACGCTCTTTCTACTTCTCCCTTTGATCTTGTGTCCGAAGCCCATCCTGCCCCTCGGTTATCGAAAGGAGGATCATCCGTATATGTAATTTTTGACAGAACAATGAAAAAAAAAAGAAAGGTTTTCCGTTCTGATTCTGGAGGTGAATATATCTCCGCTGCCTTCCGAACTCTGCTTGCTTCAACTCACTTCACTTACAAAGCGCTTTCCCAACGATCCTGCCCCCACACTCCTCAGCAGAATGGAGTTGCCGAGCGGAAGCATCGCCATATATTGGAGACAGCTCGCTCTCTCTTGCTCTCAGCTTCTGTCCTTAGTCAATTTTGGGCTGAAGCTGTTCTGACTGCCGTATATTTTTTGAACCGAATACCTTCCTCTGTCATCTCTGGTCTGTCTCTTTTTGAGAGAAGATTATCTACCCCGCCTGACTATGAAGAGCTTCGAGTCTATCGGGAGAGGATGTGGTGGTAACCCCCGCAGCTTCGTCTAGAGCCGGGCGTCCAGCCGTGTAGGAAGACTCACCCTAGCCACTATAGCGACCCCACCCCCAACTCTAGCTGAGAAGCACCCTCCATCCACTTCCCCTTTTCCGTGTGCCCAAAAGCCCGCCTGCCCGGTTTATGAGCCCCTTTCCGATTCCCTCACCCAATCTCATGAGAAGCAAGCCCAGCAGGCCCCGCCTTAACCTGTCCCCAGACAGCCAGCCTTCACCAGGCTGCTGGCATTGCTAAATGCTCCGCCGCGAAGCAAGCTCTCCCGAATACGACAGATGCGGAAGTGGCTAAAGAAGTCGGAGGAAGAAAGTAGTTGGGCAACTGTATGCACTAGGGTACATTAGTATTCTGGGAATTTTCAACATTGACAGAAAGGGGGGTAGGAATAAACTTTTTAGGTGTATCTATACTAAAGTAAGTAGTCGGCCTAACCTTCGGTTCCCGTAACCAAGTTTTTCTTTCTCACTCCTTATGTACTTTTTCTTACTTCATCCATACTTTTTTACTTTTTCTGAAGTGTGGGGCAAAGGGCGCCCTCTACTTCTACTTCTAACTAAAGGCGAACAGCCGGCATTGCAAGCAAATAGAGAGCCCCCGCCCGTTTGAGTCGTTGCGAGCCGGAAAGCGTACCGGCAGTTTGAGTCGCGAAAGGGCCGCTTGCTTAATTATATTATTTGAATTAATAATAGATATATATAGAATTCTATATCTATAAACAATAAGAAAAAAAAAAAGAAAGAAAGACATTTTTTTTATCCAATTGTTCATTCCTGGGAAGAGGAAGAAGCAGATAGAGCAAAGGCCTCCGCCCGCTCTTTCCGAAGTGAGCGAATTGCATGTAGAGATCCGTAGGGGCTTATAGTTTAATTGGTTGAAACGTACCGCTCATAACGGTGATATTGTAGGTTCGAGCCCTACTAAGCCTACCACCCCCTTCTCTTCACCCGATACAAGGCAGTCGAAGTCCCCGCCACCCTGCAGATCTCAATGACGCGACGGCACCTGGAACCACACTGCTGCCGCTGCCCTTCGGGCACGCCTCCTACGCTTACCACTCACCTACGCTCTTGCAGCATGCCCCCTTCGGGCAATACGGCTTTCGTAATACGCGAAGCAGCTGAGCGATAGCTCTTCGATCGCTATATTCTTGCGATAGCGAAGGATCGAAGATCTTCGCGAGACGGCCCATGAATCTCGAGAATCGAGCGTGGGGCTTGAAGACCCTACCGCATTCCGCCCCCGGGGCCTTCAATGGGTCCTTTCTCTCTCCTCTTTCACCAGTGAGTGGTGAGTTTCCTTTTTTTCTAGGTAGGTACCTCTTTGATTCGGAGTTTGTTCCAACAGTTGCCACACGTGAGATCCTGATGGTCTTCCTCCCAGTGTTGTTGCCTGCTGGGGGAAGGAAGGAAAGTAGGGTTTCCTTCCAGGACCGGAGAAGGTCAAACTCTGGGCGGGCTGCCAGGTTTCGCCTACGCTACGGTTTCACAAGATTGAACCTTTTTTGTTCAACCGAAGTTCAGGAGTTCCAGAGCACGAGGGAATGGGCTTTCATTCCCGGGACCGCCTCGTCTATGTACTCGGCGCCTCCCCCGATTGCTTGAAGATGCGCGCGCGATACGATAAAGGGCCCTGGGGAGGAACCAATGAAAAGCCAGGGTAGAGCCTCGGAGCCGGCCCAAGCGAAGATCGGCACTCGAAGGCTTGAGGAGCAGCCCGCAAAATGGAAAGCCGTGGAGACGTCAGACTCGCCAGTCAGGCACACCGTGAGGCTGACTACAGCAGACCGGGAGGTTACAATTCCTGTTTTCCTGTTTCAATTTCCGGGAGTGAATGTAGGAAGTGCAGACGGTGTATCAGGTGTGAACATTCAACCAAAGACGTCTTGGGGATCGGCAATAGCTAAGCATTGTGGCTATCACAGTTCAAGCTACGTATGGCTGGCGTACAACCTACGGGCTTCTTAGCCAAAAGAAAAACAACTAAAAAGGATGCCTGGTTTGTGGTACCTTTAGTCCAATCTTAGACAAAGAGCAAGGAGGCGATTTGTTCGCTGGGCGATTCAGCTAGCCAAATCGCACTAATGCGATTCATTCGCCCTACTATCCTACAGAGCAATTCAAACTCTTAGTAAGACTAGGGCTAGGGCGACTCATTCTATTCTCTCTGAGGTCAGGTAGGTGAAGCGTCTAGCTTAGGGGGGCGCGTCGAATCGCTGAAAGGCCTTGGTGATTCTCCAATTTGGTAATCTGAAGATAGAAAACCACAAGGATTCCAAACTTAACTTCAATAGTCTCGTA
>JAYMTC010000006.1:35000-38283 GCA_036897605.1 Melianthus villosus
CCTAACTAAAGAAATTCCCTTTCGCCTTCCGCTCCTAGTCCGCTTTTCTAAAAAGAGAATCTCGCTTTGTCATTCAATTCTTCCTATTCTCCTGCTACAAATGCCAAAACAAACACTAATTCAGTCTAATGCGCCTACCTGGGGTCACGAGCTGCCTTAAGGCATGCCTTTACCCCTACCTACTCCTAAGCCCTTACTCCACCACGAAGAGCGGAGTAAGCTCTCACGACGGCCTTCCTTTCTTCGGCATTCATTCGTCTCAAAAGAATCTTGGGCTACGCTCTTTGCGCCTACGGGTGAGAGAAGCAATCCTCCTTCTAGGTCGTCTAAGGCACTAAGATCTATTTCTTTCATACCACCAGGAAGCCTAGCTACTTTCTTTATCGGTGACTAAACTAAGAAAAGAAAACTTTCGCTAGCAATTCTTTTTCACAGCTTCAGAAATAGCCTATCTTTTCTCTAGCCTGGAGCCGGCACTCCTAAAGCAGTTAACCAGATGTGGGATCTTTCCCAATATCCTCTACGCCTACTTCTCTTCCGAATCCAAGACTTGGTTAAAACTTTCAAGCAGTCAATCAAGCAGCACTGACCGCTATTCCATAGATAGCAAAGAGCTCTTACACAGCGCCTAATAGGCTAGCTTCACTATAAAGGCTTGATTTCCCCGTGGGAGAAGTTGAATCGGAATCTCTGTCACTCAAAGCTTCGCTTTCCCTTCGCCCCTTGAATCTATCTATTCCGGCTACAGAGCAAGGCAAGGTAGATGCCAGTTTGCTTAAGACTTGGAGTTCGAAGTGGGATAGAGAGAATGAGCTCTGTGAGCTACTGGCTCTTACATCCCAAATCTGCTTATTGATACCCGTACATAAAAGGATTCTTGGTAGTCATCTCTTTCTGCTTCCTTTCTTTCATACTTTGAAAAGTTGTTTTTCTATTTTCTAATGAAAGGTAGTTAGATTACATCATATTTGCATCTGTCTGAATGTAGGCAATGGAGTTCAAGGATGATCCTAATGATCCTGTCGCTAAAGAAATCAATTTCTTCTTCACAGCTGACCAAGAGCTAGCCATAAAAGCTACCCAGTAGAAATGCCTTTCTTAACACCAAAAATTAGGGGATAGGACTTTGCTTTGCCTGGCTTTCACTCCTCCCTTCCCCCGGTTGGTTTCGCTCTCTTGGAATTGGAACGTTCATTCCTTAACAATCCGACATCTAAACCTTTTTGTTGCCACTAGACCAGTACAAACCTTCTTGTCCGAACGAGATGTCCTCACACCAATCATAAGAGATCCGTTTATATTATTACCAATTATATATTATCTAAATAGATATTTCATAAAATGATAGAAGTTAAAACAACTATATCTCCGATCGAAGAATACGGGGTTATTGAGTTTAGTAAATAGAATGTCGGACAAAACTATAATAGGAGGTATTAGTGAAACTATTAATGAAAGAAAGAAAGGACAGAAGAGATAAAAAATCACTTAGAATAAGGTCAGTAAGGCAAGTCAAGCTCCTCTTTCAAGAGAAGAAGAATCGGTCGTAGGTCAGCGAGACAGAAAGTAGGTGATTCACCGAGGCGGGAAAGTAAGGTAAGGTTGCCACAAAAGGAAGCAGTATCAGTATCAATAGCAGTAGCAATAGGAGAAAGAAAGGCGACCGATAGCCCTTCTTAAAGACAGAAAGCACAGACTGAGACAGGAAAGAAGAAGCCAGTGCGTAGTAAGCCAGGAGAGGAAGTAAGCCTTTGCCTTTCTTCGCTATGTAAATAGAGGGCGAAAAGAAGTGAAATACCCTAAAAAAAAAAGGATTAAGGTGATAGAGTGTTATCAGGAGACGCTAGGCTTCGGAATTGAAAAAAGTGCTCTTTTTTTTTTCGTCAGCAGATTTCGCTCATCAAGTTCTTGTTTGATCTGCCGCTGTTAGAACACCACAATATTCGTCCTTTTGGGGTTAATGCTCTTAATGGTGAATCGATGATTCGATATCCTTTGACTTTTTTTTATTCGGAATGGAAGAAAAGTAATGAAACCTGCGATGGCTACTGAATAACCTCCTTTGACTTTCTGAATCATAAAGCCTTTGACCTTTGTATTCGTTCGCCAAATCTTGTTCAGTTCCATCCAAGCTCGGCTTTGTCTGAATCTTCGTGGAAGAAGAAGAAGCGGTTCACCAGCCACTACATCTGTGGGTCCCACCAAATCATTAAACCTGGCGGCTGCTCGCTCTTTGATCAGTGATTCACCGGCCACTACATCGATGAAGAATCTCTCCAAAATATGTTTTTTCTCATCCTTTATTGACTGACCGCCTCATAGATTTATCTTTCTTGTTAGTGCATTAAAGTCAGCTCTGCATGGTTGTGGCAGACTTGTTCAGACTAGTTTTTGGCTCAATTGTCTTTCCTTTCTCGGATTCGACCGTCGCGGTTTTCAGACCTTTACCAACATATCAATACTTGCATGATATGCTTTTATCTGTTGTAGCGGGGTTCACTATCTTTACAACCCGTGCTAAAAAGTGTTTTTTTATTTTCAAGGGGGATCATAAAAAAGGGATCCGATCCTTTCGGGGGAGAACTTTCTCAGTTTTCCCTGAAAAAGCGTCATGTCTATTTATGTACATATATGCGTGACTTCATGCATGATGTGTATGATTATCATTCTATAAAAATTTTCTATCTACGAGTAATGTCATCTCTTCACTTTACGCCTCCGGCGACCAGGTGAGAGAAATGGATGGCACCATTTTTCAGAAGAGAATTTTAAAATGGGGTTCCTAGTTTAAAATTGTCCCTAGATCATAACATGGCATATGGTTTTTATTTACATTACTTTGTACATACCTTAACCTTTTAAGAATCATCGATAATTATCTCGTCCCTTGGCTGTCGAAATAATACATACCGATAGCCAATATTAATTTCATCAAAATTTGTTTTGCCGCTATTCAAAAAGAATTTTTACTATCCTTATAAATTGAGTGGGTTCTTATTACTTTTTACGGCTTTCTGCTCGTGTTATCTTTCCACAATTGGGAATCATTAATATTCATTTCATTCATCGGGTATTGAAATAACACAAACTACCTGCCAAAAACTTTTTACAAAATATTGTTTTTTTGCCCTACTCCAATGATGAAACCTTTCACAATTCCTATAAATAGAGTATGTGTTTTTGTTTTGAAAACGTAGAAGTTCCTATCTCCGAAACGTATGAAAACGAGATTGGATACTTCCAAAAAGGTTTTCAGGTTTTTTCTTTTTCAAATGCATGCAAC
>JAYMTC010000007.1:0-33161 GCA_036897605.1 Melianthus villosus
CGAGAAATCCCCGTCTTCAAATCAAGTGCCCAGATTACCTTTCGAGTAAGTAGCAAACCGTCCCTATACTCCGGTTTCTATGTTGCTAAATCACATGTCTGAACCAGAGCTAGGGGGCTCTTCACCCTCAAGAGGAGTGTTCACGAAAGACCAATCCAATCTCGATCATAAAATAAAGAAAAACCTCCCGGGTTGTTAGTCGTCTTTGCTCCAACTCCCTTCTACTCGTTCCACGCCCAATTTGATCAAACTCCTGTGTCTTGATTCAAGGCTCGGATCCTCTCTTAAGATAGAAGGAATTCATCCCAAAGCGAGGACCCAAGCTGGGAAGGTGCATAATATTGTACAAAGATTGGTCTGAAAGCGATGAGCAGCAGAAAGGTAGCTTCACAGCAAGACCCTCCCTTTTACTAAAGTATAAAGTAGAGAATAGGAGAAGTGGGAGATTGATTCGTTTAAGTAGTTAAGGCCTCTTTAGCCTTTAATTCGTTGGAATCGCTAGTAATCGCGGATCAGCATGCCAGCTTTGCAGCTATTTCGGAGTGGGGTAATTCTCCTAAGAATAATAAAGAGTAAAGAAGTACTTTGTTCGAATCAACGTGTGTCACGAATGAGAGATTGGTTCTCTTTTTGCCTTCCTATTGGGGATCAGAGTCAGATCAGACTCGCCATTTCATAAAGAGAAACCCAAGCGGGCTTACTTCAACTGCATTCTGTATAAACTGGTCAACTTCCACTTGGATCTTGCCTTGCTGCCTCTTCTACCTTGGCTGCGTATGGTTGGGACTTCGGCCAGATGAAAAATAAAGGAAAGATACGAGCACTTGGGATCGACTCCATTTTAGTGCTATAAGTTTTTAACCCAGTCCGAATGTGGTTGTACAATGGAAGAGGGAAGGAGGTTTTCACCCCTGCTAGGATGACCAGATAGAAAGCCGGAGCCGGGACTGGCCGACATCAAGGGGGAATTCTCGAGAATGGGGTACAATACTAGCCAAACGGGGTCTAGTCTGGGAACACTTAGACGGGTGAGCATGCACAAATGTGATGTGGCCGAGGCTCAGAGGGAGACTACCAAAAGTACTTGTCCCTGGCCACCTCGAGTAGTTATCCTCTTAAGCTTACACCTCTCCTGATGCTATTAGTATGTATGCCTACGTGCATAAAGGGTCAAATCAGTCATTTCTAACTGTCTGGTTGGCCGGCCCTTCCTCAGTCACCGAAAGGCGCAATGTCAAATTTTCCATTCAATTTAGCTCCCACTCCCAGCGATCACCTGCGGGGCTAGAGTTGCCTTAGGTTCACGAGAATTCACCGCCTCATTTCACGTATCATAGGAACGTCTGCTGGTCGATCAGTCCAGGCAGATGTGCTAACCTAGATCGGTTATGGATGCCGCATAAGGTAGCCCGTAGATTATTAGTTCATACCTCTATTACAGCGATCCGGAGTTATTGTTTCTCTCTCTCTATAAGAGCGGTCCACTCATTAAGCGCAGAGACAACTCCGGAAAGGAAACAAAGCAGCGACAACAATAGATTTGTTTCCCCCAAGAAGCGGGGATAGCCCCAATCTCACCGCAGTACCCTCACCTCACTTCAGTATGAGCGTGCAGGTAAAGACACTAGCTGCAAAGACAAAAGTCAAATGGGGATATCCTCTTGAGTGAACTACGATTGTCTCTATCCTGTCTACGAAACTCCTTTTTGCTTTTTAGGCTGCAGAAGTTCTCGACCCCGGGCTTGAAGCTCTGCCGCACCAGGATTCTCCTCTACAAAAATGTCCCGGTTTTTTGAATCTCATAAGTCGGGTCAGAGGTTGGGGCCGCGAGGCTTGATTTGCTACAGCCTCACTAAATCTCCTGCCAGTACAGATGACAGCCCGATATCAGTACTTGGCACCACCGCGCACGATCAGGTTACGACAGCCAACTACTTCCCGGAAGCCGACAGCTAACCAGTTACCTATAGCTGCAGTGGAAACATGTGTCCAAATGTTCCAGTTAACGAACAAAAAAGGGCAGTAAAGCAATACAACGACTGAGAACCTGTCCCCAGTACATATGCACAAGATCAGGAGTTAGGCCTGAAAAGTCCCTAAAACCTGTACCCGTCTCATTGTTGGGTAGCGGTTACCCAAGGATCATCCCTTCATAGCATAGAAAATGGATTATGAAGAAGGATGATCGGGCTGATGTGCTTGTTCAACTCTCTTTGCCGGGCTATAAAGCTCGCCAAGAGATTGGAAATTTTGTTGAATCAGTTGCATCACCCCCTGGTTCTTTGCCTCACGCAGTACGTCTCTGTGAGGACGTTGTTGCGAAGACAGAGAGCCTGCTTAGGAGAGACTGCCCGAGTGTGTCGTCAATCCCCCTTGTCCAAGGGCGGCCCACATGGAAAGCTATTCCGACCAAGTCAGCCATTAAAGGGCGTAGGGAAGATAAGGCCTTAGACCGGAGCGCGTCCCCGCAGGTGAATCTCTCAGCTTCTCTTCTTTCTACCTGAGATCCGCATCAAAGCACAAGGAGCCGGTGAGGAGAAAGAGAGAGCGACGTTAAAACAAACAAGAGCTATATCGAAAAGATGGAAGGTCATCGATAACCGTTATAAAGAATAAGCCCTATCCCGACTTTCACTCTGGGAATTCTGGGGCGAAGAGCTGGTTCTATGGAAGAAACCTCGTCGAAGTACATTTTCGAAAACTCCATCTTCAACAAAGAGAATTTGCTCTCCCGGTCGATCACATGCTAGGGGTGAATCATCTGGGAGAGGAGGGTGTGCTGCAAGTAAGAGTGATAGAATCAGTTCAGCTGTGAATGCTGCCGCCTGACGTTAAAGATTGAAGTATGGATACTAGCTCTGCTCTATGCTAGCTGCTAGCTTTCCTGGCTCTCCTGATAGTCGCTCTTCTCTTAGCCTCTCTATAGCCTTCTCTCTATGCCCCCTTTTCTTTAAGCAGAAGGCCTATGAAAAAGATCATGTACTAGTTCACCTCTAACAATTATCGAAAAAAGGCCTTTGATTTTCATATGTGTGTAAGTCTGCATGACCGCTCTTGTAGTTCAAGGCGGGTAAGGGCTGGCGCAGAATACTGGTCTTTATATGCCTTTACCTGTTCCTAATGCTATATGGGAGGGCTTTATTTTGTTTTGGGTCTTCCTTGCACACAACGAGGAGTAGATTCTGTGTTTGTTGTGGTTGACAGGTTCTCCAAGATGGCACACTTTATTCCATGCAAGAAGACCTCAGATGCATCACATGTGGCGCGCTTGTTTTTTAGGGAGGTGATCCGATTGCATCTTCCATCTTCTTAGGTGCTGGTGGACGAGAGTCAAACTTATTGGCCTGTAGAGTCAGCCTATGGCTCTCATCTTCAAACACACAGTCAGCCGTAGCGGCTGTGGAGCCATGCTTTCTTTTCCAAAGTATATAAATTCTTTCTTTGAAGTAGGGCCGTGACTTCAGCCCTTTGAGCCTTCGTAAAAGGCTTACTCATCTCTCGTCATCCATCTGCTTCTGGGCCAGACAGTGAGATTACTGACGGCCTATTCATTTCCAGTACACCTTCTATAGTCTGTGTGTCAATCTCGGTGATGATGGGGCTGGCTCTGGTTGGTCTCCCTTCAGCATCTGGCTGCAGTAGCCTCAAGTCAAGGGTCCTACGTTCCTGTGGTAAAGCTGTGCTTCTGCCAGATTTGCGTTAACCGAAAAGGGTCTGTTGTCTGCCAGGACCATCTCAATCTCGTTCTTGTCATTCCAAAACACTAAGAATTGATGAAGCGAGGAGGGGCCAGTTGGAGTGGATCCAATCTCTACCTAGTAAGGCAGTGTACGCTGCAGTACCATCCACCACAAAGAAAGCACTAAGCTTGGTGGTGTTGCCCACTGTTAAATCCACTGGAATGATTCCTTTCGTTTGAGCCACGCCTCTATCAAAACTGGTGACTGACACTTCAGAAGGAATCAAGTCTTGTTCAGACTTGGATAATCTTCTTACCATTCTTAGTGGCAGGATGTTATGTTCACCGCGGCTCCATTGTCCACCAAGACTCTGAATACCGGTTTCCCGTCAATGTGAGCTTTGATATACAAAGGCCTCAAATGCTTGGTTATCCCCTCTGGTGGCTTCTCGAAGATTATCTTACTGGCTCTAGATTCTCGAAAAAACAGGGTCTTATCTTTGGAGCTTTCTCCATTTTTCCCAACGACTGTCCTTTGACATCAGGCTTATGGTGGCCCTGAACAATGCAAATGCTTTGCAACCTTTTTTCTCTTGTTTGTGACAATTTGTTAGATAGTGTCTCCCAATCCCAACCCCGGCTAACCTTTTTTTCTTAACCACCTCATTCAAAAACCTCTTACCCTTAAACAACGGGAGTTATGTCCTAATCCCCACGGTTATGCCCGATAGTACATGGGGAGACTGATTGGACCTAAACCTTTTTACAGTATACAGGCCTGCCTCTTCTCTTTTCCGGGCTAGCTCGCAAAACCTAGACTCCCATGGCTCGCTTGGAAAACGTTCGTACGTTGCTAACCTCTTATTCATTCTTATTCTCCTCCTATCTCCGAGTTCTTCTTGAATCGAGGAGTTAAAGCTCAGCTAGGACAGTTTCTCTCTCCGATGGCTGGGCGGGGAATAGCATCTGATACGATTTCTTATCAGCCTCTCCTAATTGGAGAGAGAAAACCAATCTGACGGGGAGTTTCTCCGTCCCATCACTAGCAGTTGCGGTTCAGCCACCGATACCGGTGCGGGAGACAGAGAAAAAGAGAAGGGTCGGTCTATTCAGTCTTCTTAGTCCCCTTCAGCCCCTGGACTGAGCTCTGAGTCCTGATACCGAATGGGAGGCCCATGCTAGCTCCACGCGGAAAGAAGTCTGACAAGTCTTACTAGAGCCGGGTAGCCAAGCTAATCCGATGAGGGAGGCATGCTTTTTTAGTTCATACCAGGATCCAGGGAATTGCTCACCCCGCGAAAGGCGCATGGGTTGACTCTCTTTCTTTCTATGAGTTAGCAGGTGAAAAGTAAAGACTAGTGTTTAGAAATCCGGCTGCCATTGAAAGAGAAGAGAGTTCCGTGACTTCCGGGCTTAGCAGTCAAAAAAGAAGGAATGACAAAGAAATTATTTTCGGGTCCACCAAGCAAGAAGTCCAATCCCCAATCCTAGAATACTAGAATTGAATAAGGGAGCTTGCTCACGACACTGTCTTAGAAGCGAGTGATTGGTTGTACTGGAATCGTCAGTACGCTAGACCAAGTAATTCATTGTCAACAAAGTCAAGTCATTCATTCACCTCGCTAGACCGAGCAGCTGCCCCAAGTCATGTACTCTTCTTCCGTCCTATTATCTACATTACCGGGTGGAATCAATACAACTACGGTATGGGAAATGGGAAGGTAAGGAGGAATCTATCTCCGTTCCCCATTGGCTAGGCATTCATTATGTTCTATTCTCAAGAATAAGACATTCCAGTAAGACATGATCATCTGCAGTCTTTCCATCCACAAGGGAATCCTCACTTAGCTATACCCCTTCTCTTCTTGTTGCCTCTACTTATCAGTCTATTCTCGAACACCAACTCCTCCCTTCTTGCCTATTTCGCTAGCATGACTCCTCTCTAAAGTCTCATTCAAGTCCTTAGTCCCACATAAAGCCATTTTTAGAGACGACAGGTGAACTACTTCCTATTCGATTGCTTTAACAAAAGCCCTCTTACTAAATCCAATCGGCCAATATTGGATAGACCCTTGCTACAGATCAGAAGAGCGCATACCGATTGAAAAGAAAGGAAGCGATAGAGTACGACAGATTCACCGAAGAGCTGCTACAGAAGAGAAAGAGCTACGCTAGTATACTAACTTTAGTGATTAGCCTCTCATATATAACGAAAAATGACTCTCCCCGTATAAAAAATAATGTTAAACCATTCTTCGGGTGTTACGTTTTGTTTTAGTCTATTCTTTTATTTGAAATTAAGAAATTAGCGGTAGCTGGGCTGGATCTTATAAATTCATTAGGGGTGGTGGAGCGAGCTGGATTTTGTAGCTGGAATCAATCCCTCGCTTGATCAGCGCTGGAAGAATTCCAGCTATACGGACATTTTAGTCTAGTAAGAACCCCCTAAGTAATCCCATAGGTACTAAAAAGCTAGGTTTATGAAATCAAATTTGAATGAGACTATTAAGATCAGAGGAGTACATCATACCATAAATATGATTACAAATAAAGGGAATATAAGAATATGAGGGGACTACATATGAGTATTTTGAAGTAAACCCATACTAATGTAATTGTAATACCAAGAAATGGAAGAAGGCCCAGTCTTTCTTTCCCACCAGACAACCTGGCCCCGGTGGGGACATACAGGTATAGAACTGAAGTGCTCTAAAAGGGAATTCCAGGACAGACCAGGAACGATGAAGTCTCAGGCTAATTGGAGTCAAGGAGTATAAGCGGGAATACCTACTCTTTCAAAACAGAAATTCTTTATTCAATAATGGAAAATCTCCTTCATTAGCTCGTTTCGTTGCGAAATTGTCTTAAAAAAAAAGGGGGGAAGAACTATAGACTGAAGAATTATGGATCATCGGGGAACGTCCCACCACATAGAATAGATCTATCAAAGATGACTATACTCAAGTCAAGGATTAGGGCTTGAGCCCGGTCATTGCTTTGAATCTATAATCGTCTTCTCCAAAACCTAACTAACTGGCATTTCCTTTCCGCTTTCATCGAAAAAAAGACGTCTTTGGCTCTAGCTCTCTCACACTCTCAAGTCTTCTGCGAGTAGAGTCGAAGCAAGAAAATATAGGGGAATATAGTGCTTTTATAAAAAACATGTTTCATATATATAAGTGAATCTTTCTTCTCCACCCACCATACTGAACAGGAATTTCCGAGTTTTTTCTTCTTCTTTCAATTCAAGGCATACCACATACAACTTCTTTTTCTGAAATTGCCTTGACAATGATAATCTGGGGACATCTTTATTTATGAATTCACGAAAGAAGGCAATCTTCCGCCAGCAACATTACCAACAACTGCTAAAGCCTTCCCCCTCAACCTCAAACCCCTCCAATCAGTCTTCCACTTTTTTTCTTTATGTAGCTTCGTTTGCTTGTTCTACTCGCTTCGTAAACGAAATGGTCCTCTCGAACCTGAACTAACTGAACCACGTCCTACCCTCCCGGTCGAGCACTCCATTTTTACGGGGCTTTGCGAGAATCTACTCGTGATAAGGCCTTTGTTCATATAATCTTACGGCGCCTCCGTTTTCTCGGATGACTCCCCCATTTTTTGGCTGGTAAACATGGGATAGGATCCACTCTACTCTGGCAGCTGAGCTTCTTTACTGTCTCTTGCGCTGGTTGTTCAAGACTCCCATCAATAAACGGAATGTAGTTCGGCCATCTGCAGCGAAGGAAGGATAAAAGCAATCGGACGATAGAATCTATTTGTTTCTTCCACTTCCACAACCAGTGCCTCTATCGAAAGAGAACAAGTCACCTATTCCCTCCATGTCCCCCAGACTCTTCCTTCAGTAGATTAGACGTGTAACTCGTCTTTCAATTCAAAGCCTCCGTCCCAGTCCGCCAGAATTAAATCAATGTTTCCCCTCCACCGGAATTCTAGGAAAGGTCAACATCTCTGCACCTCGTTTGCTCGGATAAAGTCTCTCGTTCTACAACTCACTTTCAAGCAGAGACAGTCTCATGCACATACGGGTGAAGTCTCATTTGTGGATGAAGATGGAGTCAAGCTCAGGACAGGGGGTAAGGATGTGAAAGATAGATTCAAGATTGTGAAGTAGAATAATCATTCATGATGGTCAGATTCAATAGATAGATTTGTATGGTTATGGTACTCCCATCCAGCCGGAGGCCCTTCCTTGTCAATGGGAAATCAGTACTTTCGCGGACGGAAGAGCTCGGAGATTATTAGCCAAAGAAGAGGAAGTTTCTTGCTTCTGATGTACCACTTGATGGCGTGTTTTCCTAGGCGCTTTCTTGGTTGTGTTGTGCCCGCCTGTGCTTATGTTCCTGCTTCTTTCTTTCCTGCAGTCGCGGTGTGAGATGTTAGCTTTTGTGTTCCGGCGATAGGGAGTTTCAATCAATGGAAGCGGAGACAGGCCGAGATAAGCATGTCACTTGCTTGACTCAATGCATGTTAGGGAAAGAGTGAGAGCTAGGTCCTAAACCAATCCAATAAGAAAGATGGGATAGCTAGCTGATTGAATAGAATAGATAGACTAGCTAGCTCCCAATCAGGTAGACCAGACAGGCAAAGAGTGAATCCTGTCCCTGCTTGCCAGTCCACTCATTGCTATCTGATAGTCATTGGAAACCTTCTAACTATTATCACATATAAATGCTGCTATTCGGACAATCTTCTTCTAGCGAGTCAATGTCGGATAATCTAGCAAGAGCTTCTAGCGCAAGGGAGTACCAGATAGAGCTTCAACAAGTGGGAATCAAGACAGCAAGTCCCATGTTGAATGAGATTGCTTTCATCTTCCAATCTTTCTGAGCTAAGAAGTGTGATAGGCAGTCTTCCATGTCACTCGGAAGGCAGATCAAAGTAGATGAACCACTACCGGGAATTCTAGAATGCCTCAACTTGAAATAGTAAGAAAAAAATTTTCATTTATGGGAATCCAACGCCCAGTGATTTACGATTTATAGATAGTGATGCTTTTTCGTTCCCTTCCAAAAGTCTCTCTTCGACTCTTTCTTCAACTAGGCATAAAAGCTATCTAGGCGCGGAAAGCGCTCCACCTGAGTTAGACCGATTCTTTAATGAAATCTGCGAAAAAAACGCAGAGTTGGTTCGACTGGCAAATATACAATTACCCCCGGAGTGGAGCATACCGGATCTTATTCGCGCTGTAATGGGAAACGAAGCTGTGAAAATCCCAGGGTATCTCCAAGATACCTATTATGATGTAATTTTGCGGGGATCTACTAGTTGGTTATTCGAAGATCTTATTCACTTTATTGATTTAATCAACTATACCCCCTAGTATGAACTGATCTAATCTTCACCGCTTTCTTTCCTTACTTAACTCTCATAACGGAGGGCCCACGTTAAACAGATTGGGCTCACAGAATACTTCAGGGCTGGAGTGAAGAGCCACAAAAGCACCTGTCAGGAACTGTATAAAAAGGACCTAGAACTACATACGGTCTGAGACTGACTTCCTTGAAAAGAGGGAGACAAGTTATGTAGGCTGTGGCCGTTCAAGAAATGTAGCGGTTGCTCGACCAAAGCCGGTCAAAGAATCGATTCTTAGTATGCCTGATATTGCCAGAAGACCGATGAGACTTACCAGAAGTGAAGTACAGAAGAGCAGGAAATTGCATAAAAAACTTAAGATGTTCATCTCCAAGCCTAGCCTACTCTACATTATCATATGGTTTCGCGGGCACGTCCAACCGTACCTTGCCACTTGCCAGTTCAAAGTCTAAAAGCCGGTCAATAAGACAGATCCGGATCCTAGTACTTTCGAGATGGTTCGATCGCTAACAAAGACAAGCATGGGAAACAGCAGACTCCCAACAAGCAACTCCAAGAGCTCAAGCCTAAAGCCTTAGAAGGTGCGAAGGAAATCGGCATTAGCCAATCCCAAGAAAGGTGGAAACCTAAGGCTTAAGGTCGAAGATCAAGCTTGGACAAGGTGAGGGAGAAGTTGGGTGTCAGGATAGGATCCCCTATGGAACGATAGAGTTGAATCAAGGCACCTGTTTGCTTGGCCGAAGCTCCATGTCATGACTGAATCAAGCAAGGGTGTTGGGGCATATCGTTTTTTTGTAAGTTGTGCATGTTATGTACTAGTTAGTAAATGAAATGGATATCAATCACGCCATCAGATAGAAGACATTGAATTCAAGTCTGTGCCGTGCTTTGTCAGTTCTAAGAGCAGGTGGAAGACCTCCCCTTCAAATATGTGTTTTCACGATCTGCCCGATGGAGAGGGATTGCATCCATTTTCTTCAGAGATGCCACAAGTGCCAAGTGCATGCGAATTTTATCTACGCGTCACCGACGGAGCTTCATAACCCTACCAGACCATGGCCCTTTGCAGTATATTGCCTAGATATCCATAGGAAGGTTAACCCGAAGGCGGCCAATTGGACATGAATACATCTTAGTAGCTATCGATTCTTTCACAAAGTGGGATAAAAACCTCCTAAACCACGATCACAGCGGCTCACGTCATAATCTTTCGGAAGAAGCAGCTTAACGTTCCTAAGCTTAGGAACGTTAATGCTGTTTTCCGAGCTCTAACGCAAACCTGCCCTAAAGCTGTAAGCGGGGTTTAGTCAAGTAAAGCAGAAGGCGAAAGAAAGACAGAAGCGGAAGTTGATGAAGCAAAAGGGACATTCAGAAGAAGAGAAGTACCTTTCTAATATCCAGTACCCGGTGAATAGCCATAAAATCAGTGCCATATCCACCAAGTTGGCATTATTATAGGCAGCATATGTTGATCCATCGGTAGCAGGGCCAGATGCAAGACCAGTTATTGGATTTCAGTCCTTTCGGATCGGAATATGGATATAGACCTAGCGTCATCAATAGCTTTTTCTCTATCCGGAGCTGGCATAGCAGGCAAAGGCGAGGGTGAGAATCGAATCAATGAAAAAGGGGGTCATGAAAGAAGTTTTCGATAACATCGCTAGATTGGAACGAGATCCGCTTGACCAAGGCTTTGTTCCCGGTTCGGCCTCTTTCTAACTCCTTACCCAATAGCCGACTTTCTTCTCATGAATGGGCTTTGCCCTATCTAGATTGTTCAACGTAAGATTCTCAGGACTGACCATGGCCTATGAATGAATTTTGCCCTATGAAAAACATCTTTTTCAGAATCAAGGAATTCCCAACCCACTGGCAGACGGTAGAACGTGCAAAGTCGAACGAAGAATGGAATCTATTCCGCTACTTGTATGTAAGCAATCTTCGAGTGCAATAGGAAATATGCGCGTCGGGATGCCCGTAGAAGCCGTCTATACTGATTCACCCATAAGACCATCGACACTACGGTTTTGCTGTGGACAACCATGGGCATCGAATGAATTGAGCTCTATATCAAGTCAAATGGCTAATCGGTAAGAGCAGTCCACCGTCTTGGAGCATAAGGTTAGAGTACTTTTAGGCCTATTCCCCATTCACTGACCCGCGGCTTTAGAACAGAAGGTATGCCGGATGGGAGAAAAGAAGAAGAATTCTGTTCCTGTGGAAAGTCAAAGGACAAGAGCAAATTGCGGGAGAGAACCAAACCACGGGACTAGTTACACCACAATAGCTCTTTCCGATGAGGTTGATTTTATGACAGTGTCCCATTTTTAGCGGAAATTGGAGCAGCCATTTCATCCGCGAAGTTAGGTCTTGAATGAAGGAGTCGATACTGCTGGAGAGGATACTCCACCAACGGGGTTTCACAGGATTCTGTTAAAGCGGTTAGGAATCGGTCCAATAGGCCACTTTCGGTAAGAGGATTTAAGGATCGGCTTCTTCCGATTCATTCGAGTTCGACTTCCTGCTTCGACTTAGGCCCTAGTGAAAGTTCCAAGCCAAGGCTGACTAGTTGCTTCGGGCGCTCAAAGTCATCTCCTCGGAAGTTCCTTACCTCCACTTTCCAGTTGATCTAGGGCCCAGTTTTGTTGACTTCCTTTGACCTTTCAGCTTTTTCTTGACCTAGCTTGAGTGAATCTCGCCTCTTCGGATAAGGTATCGCCAACCCTTCGCTTTCCTCGTCCACTTGATCGAGTGAGCTTACACTTCTTATTGAAGCTTGACTTTCTATCTATCTGGACATTGCAATGGAATATGGAATGAGATCGAGTCTCTCTGGCCGCCTTTCAACTACCTTCCTTCTTCTGATTCTGGGGCATAACGTGATCTATTCTCTCTGAGATTCTTTTAAACCCCGGTAAGTCACGTAAGGCATACTCAATCTTTATCTGCTAGTGAAAGATCGGCTTCTTTCTTTTGAAGCTCAAGTTTTGAGGCTCCTGCCCGCACTCTACCCTGGTCCGGTCGGTCTATCTAGGAACTTGCCGAATCGCTTTCTCACTCTTTCGTTCATAGGCAGAATGAAAGGTAGTCATAGAGATGAGATTAAGCTTTCACCAGTCAAATGTCAATGGTGCGGCACGTACTTCATTGACCTTAGTGCCTGTAGTTGGCCTATTTTGCTTAGTAGTGAAATGATGAAAGGGAAATCCAAGCCCCCGAACTCCACTTCCCGATGTTGACATCAGTTATCACGGATTCAGCCTTAAAGAAAAGAGATTCTTTCCCTCGTTCTTCTCTTGGGAAAAGGAACAAGGATAAATGGTTGAAGTCAGCGAGCGACTCTTACTCCGGGTAACAGCGGGCCCCCGGCGGAAAAGACTTAGGGAGCTCCTTGGGCATAACATCTTGGAACTCCTCAAGAACTTGAAGTATAGACTCCGGGATAGGGCCCTGATCAGCATCATTGGGGCTCTCTCTTAGTGTGGCTACATAGGTGGGCTCGCCTCGTCTCACACTCTTCTTGAGTTGTAGGGCGGAGAAAAACTTGTCGTCACTAATGAGAAAGATGAGTTTAGTTCTTTTATAGGCAAAGTAACTTATAAGCAGCTCAACGTTCTAAGCGCTCAAATCGGGCTTGTATAACGTTTTCTCGTTTCATTGCTTAGTCTAACAAGCCAAGCCGAAACTAGCGAGCCGACACCATCCAATAAAAGAATAATCTAATCCAACGAAAGGCCATAGGGCTATTAAGGAGTCCCGACCATTTATCTAATTCACCATCGAAGAGGGCAAGCCGTGGATCTAACGGACGTCTCTGTCTCCGTCGGGAGGCGGAGTGTGTTCCGTGCCAATCAAATATCTGATAAGCAAAGTCCAGTCGTTTTTGCCGGTTGCTCGGATTCGGTTGAGGCACGGAGTCTGTCGGAGTTCTCTTTCCCGTTCCCCTTATAGCTTACTTCGGTTCTTCTTTCTGGATCAAGTCCCAGGTCAGATCTGAGGGCGAAAGCAGTAGGTAGGGTTGGAGACCCACGAGGCTGGAGCTGTTCTCGAGTCCATAGTCTCGACCAATTCTATTGTTCTCGATCCGGTCATGCGAATATCAAATAATCCATTTATATATAACCTAAGGTTCGAAATCTTCTGGTCGTGGGCTGCCTTTACTTAGTCTTTCTTTCCTTGACAAGAGAACTGAAACCCTAAGGGAAGGAAGTCAGTTGAATTTTCTTTATCTTCTAATAAGATCAGTAGCTGCACATTCAGAAGCGAAACTGGTCGAGTGAAGCCTAGCTTTACAGAAGCAATAGCCTGATTAGTCAACTGGAAAGCGAGTGAGTGACCTAATTTTTGTAGGAATTCGGAAAAACGAAAAAACTTTCAAGCCTTATAGAGGCCCTATTCTTCTCCTCAGGGATAGGGTTCAGCTCTTCCCGTCGAATTGATTGATCAATGAAAGATCCTTCTTACCTCCACCCAAGCCCCTTACGTCAATCCCATGAGCTCAGGAGAATAATATGAAGTGACCACCTGAAGTAGAGGTGCCATCTCCTTCAAAAAGATGCAAAGGTGACCAGCTTTAGCCATAGGAACTCCTTCTCTTTCGTTCGAGTCTATCCCTATTGTCTTTTCCTTTTCCGGATGTAAACGAGCAAGGTTCAGGCACCGGGCGAGAATAGGTAGTCATTGGTGGGCCAAATCTCAGGGAAAAGGTACCAATATATTCTCATTCTCCTCTCTTTGGCCATTCGTGATCGAATACAACCTAGGAACAGTTGTACGCCTACATAGCCTCCGGGAAGAAGGCATCAGATCACTGTAGTTCAAGAAAGCGACTCTATTACTCTATGCTCTATGCCTACTAACAGCTAGGGCTACTACTGATCTAAGAGTTGCTTCTATCACATCGGATTCGTGAACAGTCAAAGCCTCTTCCCCCGGGAAGCAAGGCAGGAGCGGTATAAGATAAGAGAAGTCAGTGCTGCTGTTACATCTGCCAATCCTTTCGATCTGGTGATCGCAGTAAATAAGAGCTCTTTCCTCCTTCTGCTATCTTGAAGGGGAGTTGAGTCTTATTTGCAGTGTGAGCTTTCCAGGGTCCAACTTTCAATCGAGTGAATAGCAGCCTTGTAGTTGAATCGAGATTGTAGATTAGTACAAGATCGAAAATCTATCTCTTTCTCGCAGCTCGTACTTTACTCGTACTTAGTGACTTTTTCAAGTCTTAAAAGCATTGAAGGGATAGGACTAGTCTAGAGCCAAAGTAGTAGTAGGCATAGAAGCAGTCTTAGGGCGGATACTTTCTCTTTATGTGCTGTCTGTAGCTGGTGGTATCTCTATGCTAGCTCTTGCTATTCTTATGTCTTCTAGCTAGCTATAGTCTTCTGGTAGTCGCTTGTCTTATAAGTCTAAGTAGCTAAGAATCTTCCCGTGAAGGAGTGAATGAGTTAAGCTAGACCAGACCACTATTCCTGACCTTAGAAAGGAATAGAGTAAGGGCAACTATCAGTATTCTAAAAAATCTTTCGTTAAAGAATAATATAATGTGAACCTTTAAAGGATTAGATGAGAGATTCCATATTTGAATAGTAATCGGCTGGGCTACTTTACCCAGGAAGGGAAGCGGAATGGGATTCATGCATCGAAGCGTTATTGGGGATTTTCAAACTAATGCCACATCTGATCTGCTAATTTCATCAGATATTCTATCTGTTCTTCGAACAGGTGAATCAGAAATTGGATCTCCATGTCCAGAATCGGAGGAAGAATACATGGTCTAAGAAGAGGCTTAATCAACAGAATAGAATCCCACTGCATGGCTCTTTCCTGTGTTTGAATGCCCTGTTAGTACGGTAGATGCTAACCTTTGAAAGGGTCGGTCTTGACTTAATGCCGAGAAGGAGCAGCTATTGAATCAGCTTTGGCACTTGAGGAAGGGGGAAGAATCCATTAGTAAATCCACGAAAGGAAAAGTGTTTGGGAGGTTTGGATTCATAGACGCACGGATAAGACCGATGCCATTAAAGTAATGAAATTGTTTTCAGCTTTGTGGGATAGAATAGGCTGTTTTCGGGACAAATGTCACAGAAGTAAGAGAAAAAAAAAAGACTAACTAGAAAAAGAGAAGAAAACCCGCGCTAATAGAAGACTTCTTTATTCCAATTTTTCAATCAATAGTGCAGGCATGTGTGGGACGCAGAGGAAGAGCAGCTTTTTAGAAAGTTGAGTTAAGGAGCCAATTTTCTCTAAAAATCAACCATAGTTCAACCAAACCCCTGTCTGCACCCTATGGAGCCGCATTTAAGAACTTGAACCAGCCCAGTCATGTCAACAGTAGCCAAGTACATGAAACTAGAACAAAATGAAGAAAGCCAACCAATTGGAGTCTCACCCTAGTCATGATCCTGAACATCTAACCCTCAGGTAGTCAAGAAGCCAGAGGATAGACTCTTCATAACACACCTGTGCCATAGAATACCAAAACTCAAGTTGACCAAAAAACCTTTATCCAACCTATTCTTCGTCTCCTTTTAACCCTGTCCAAGACCCTTCTTATCCAAGCCCGTGTTCGTCGCATTGGACTAACTGGCTACTTCTAGCAGCTAATCAGTCAAAGTCAAATCTGTTAATTCAATATCTTTCTCGCCTTATCCTGCTAACAGCCTATGAATGTGCGCTTGTCGGAAATCATCTTCAATCTTCGATTCCTAGTGCGCTGATTCGAGAACAAGCGAGACTGCCACGCTTCCTGCTGCTCCTGCTAATGCTATTGCTACCTCCTCCTTTGCTCCTTCGATACGTGCCTGGTCGAAATGTGTGATTGCTTTATATTCTTCCTGAAAAAGAAAAAGAAAGAGGGCATTTTCTGCTGCAATCAGTTACTTCTTTGCCATACAAATGCGGAGATTCTGTTGTTGGGGAGCCTTATTGTTCTTCGCTCATTGAATTGCCGCGGTGCTGCCTTGAGAAAGGGAATCCCGACCTCCATCTCTATCCGTGCGAGAGTCAGAAGTAGAAATAGGAATGTTTGACGTAAACGTAATAAGTAGTGTAGTGAAATCTTTGTGATTGAAGTTCGCTTCTCCAGAGCTAGAATCGAAAAGACCTACTGACCACCCCTGTAACTAACCGAAGCAACCCCCGGAGCAGATCAGAACGAAAACTCGTTTCCTCTTCAAGTAAAGTAAAGCGTCAGCCCCCTACTCTATTTAACGAACCAGGGAAAGGAAAGAGGAGAATCAGGATTAGCGCGAGCCATTCTCGATGAATCAATCTCGTAGCGTTTTGATTCGCCTTTTTTCTTGTTTAAAAAATCTTCCAGGTAGCACATAACCAAGTTCGTTCAGCTATGATTTTCTCAATCGCATACTTAAGAGACAAAGATTCGCATACAAAAAATGATACAAAAAGTGCCATTAAGCACGCATAAGAATATAGAAAGTACATAAAAGACCTTGCCCCTTCAACACGTACTCCAAATTACCCAGTCAACAAAAAGATTAGGGCATAAAAGACCCAACCAGTCATTCACTCAGGAAAGATTTAGTTAGTGTCCAATTAGAATTCCTAATCTATCAAAGGGAACCTCCATCTCATAAGCGAGATAAGCGAGGATATCACTGAAGCAAGCTCATCTTCCCTATTCATAGACAATCTTCCAACTTGACTGGCCGATCGCTCTCTTTGAATACGTTAAGGGCTCACTCCGTCCAGCTTCAGATCGAAGTCCTGATTCACCAATCTCCGAGTAAGCAACCTTTTCTAATAAGAAAGGGACTCGTGCTCGCTGCTTTTCTCATCTATGGTTTCTACTATGACTAAAATGGAATCGGGAACAGAGATCGGGATGGAATCGCCTTTCCTTCTTCGTCTGCCTAAGACAGAGTCCCGCTTTTCTAAGAGAAGAGGAGGTGGACTACTGAAATCTATCTTCTTTAGATATGTTATTCATTGGTCGGTCTATCGATCGTAGAGGAATGCCCACGGTCCTGACTTTGTTCCAACTAGGCCTGTGTAGCTTTCTTTCACTGAAGACCAAACGGGCATTCTCCGTGCTGGCATGAACAACCTAGAAAGAAGAATTACAGATTTGCTGCACCGATCCTAAAGCGTCAGTGAACTAATCGGAGCTCAATAGACTTGATCTTGACCTTATTTTATAGCCCTTTCCCTATCGCACTGCTTGATGAGATCAGAAGCTGGCCTAGGAGAGGCTCGCTGGAATGCTGTCACCTAAGAATCAGTCCCTCTTTACCGTGAGCGCTAACAAAGAACCTTCCTTGACAACTGGTTTGCTACTCTACTTAAAAAACAAATAAGTACCTTAATTATATTCCATTTTGAAAATGTTTTTAGTAAATACTTATGCCAAGTCCACTAGAAATAGAGTCAAAATGCCTTTATCTATTCAAAGTATATTCTTAATCGGCAAAGTCTCGCTACATTGAAAGCGGTAGGGTTTTTGTAGAACGATAGGTTACCATTTTCCTTCAGTTCTCAGAGGCATTTACGGAGATTAAAGCGAGTACTGTTGACCCGGTGGAGGAATCTTGCATTAAAAGCGACCTTTGCAATACCTGAAGGTTATGCTGTACATATGGTTTTTTCCAAGATCAGAGGTCCCGCATTGGTTAATTAAAAGACCTTTACCGATTTGTATGAGCGCACCATAGGCATGGAAAGTCGCAAACTGGCGGGAAAGAAGGAGATGCCACTCATTTTATAAACTAAAGCTGCTAAGCCAATGCCATCTATCGCCTACTCAACTGAATGGGATCAGTGGGTCTATTCTCAGGAAGCCTATCGACCACTCTCCTTAAACCTACCTGTCGGTCTTCCTCAACATCGAGTTGATCTAGTTGTCTTATGCCGGATATGATTGAGATATACATCTTAGCCTACTGCCTGAATGATAGACCTCATACATAAGCTAGTGAATACCGCTTGAGGGAAGGGTTCACTTTTCTGCTACAGGAAGAAGGCATCTTTACTCACTAGATATCCATCTGTAAGCAAAGCAAGAAGTTACTACTAGAGGGGGCAGAAGGATACGATTTGACTTCCCTATCGAGTAAGAAAGAAAGATGATGCAGGGAAGAAGACCATAGACGATAAGATAAGATAAGACCAAGACGAGATATCCACTGCAAAAAGAAGAAAGCAGGAGTTTGATTGCTGGAAAAGGGGTTAAGGATGTGATCCTAAGGTTGGACTAAACAGGAGGAGTGATCCCAAGGGAACGGAGGGACAAGCTCTTAGCACTTAGATTAGCTAGAATCGGAGTGAAGTTATGGGATAGTCAATCCAAGGTTCGTAGATGCTCGAGCGAGACTAAAGGGAGAGAATCTCTAACCTAGAGGCAGAGGTAGAAGTCACAGAAGAAAAGAAAGGTCAAGAACTTTCAAGTACCAGCAGTGGAAAGAGTTTCAGAATAGAAGCTTGAATTCTTCGTAGTTGTAGCAGAATCATGTGCACGCGTCACTCCTCGAATCGAATAGAGGAGAGTAGGTACCAAAAACAGATAAGGAGATTTTTTTTGTTGAGGACAGGGCGGAAGATCTACTTGAAAGAAAGGCGCCAAGCCCTCTTCTTTCTTATTCCTTCCACTGTCATTGAGACTCCCGCTCATCTAGAAGGGATAGGCAATTGAGGATCGAAGTGATATTGATGTGTTTCGGTCCTTCCCGCCCCATCCAGCTTCTACAAGCGGAGAATTCGTTATAGCGTAGGGGTGGAAAAGAGGAAGAGTGCCCGCTAGAAGGTATCTAAGAGAAGCGCCATTCCCATACCATTAACAGATTCGAAGCTAGGCTCAGGAAAAGGTTTTGGTCCTGGCCGGTCCATAAAATGATTATCAGTCACTGCCTTTTTAGTGTAGAAAGATTCCCTTCTCCCATTTTGGTAACCTTAATGAATTACGTGAGCTATAATAAGTATCCGTCAGGGACTCCCTCTACTACCCAATTCCTGTCTCCGGAACGTAGGAGATAGGTGACTTTCTTCTTCCTTCGTCACCCTCAAAGCATGCGTGAAATAAGAGGGCTTTTCTTGCGTCATCAGTAGTAGAATGACCGACCCATACTCTTTCTACAACATCTTTCCCAGCCTGGGTCCCCATCTGGGGATAACCCCCTTGGGGAAGGGATTTCGCCTCAAAAGAGGTATTTTGTCTTGTAGTTGTAGTGCAATATCGAAAATTAGGTCAAAATCATCACCTCAGCGGGGATCGCTATGCCACTTCATTTATATTTCTCAATTTTTTGAGTTCCTTTTTCAAAGCCCGGGAGTACTGCCCAAGAGCTTGCATCAGAAGATATGCTCGAGAAGGACATCCGCTACCTAGGAAAACAAAAGCTGGCAGCCCTTCCTCTCCGCTTTCAGCTGGTTGAAGTCGAGTTGCCTGACACTCCTTCCTTTGAAAGGAGCTTCTCGCCTGACCGTTAAACTCAGCTCTTTTTCCGGCTTTCCCGATTAGATCAGTTTAGACCTGACCTTGGGATTGGCTAGTGCCCTTTTAAGGCTGACCCTTTCCCTTTCTCTTCCCCCCCGATCCCACTCATTGTCTTCACCCGAGCAAAGATCTTCGAATTACGTACAAAAGGAAGTTCCTGTCGGATCTCCCGATGTTGGTATGGTACCCGGACTTAGCCGTGACACTCATCTATTCAACCCGACTTGACCTCCTAGAATGTGATCCCAACTGCTCGTAGTCATAGTCAAAGCTCGCGCTGAGGCTTCTTCACCGGGCGGGCTGTGCACTTCAGCCCATCACATCAAGGTGACAGGATTCGAACCTATGGCCCTCTGTACCCAAAACAGATGCGCTGACCAGACTGCGCTACACCTCGTCTCACCCCCCCCGGAGCATATAGATCCACCCGATCGATGAACACTCAAACCGAATTCGCCCATCCTTTTGGGCACAGGGACGCGAGAACCAATCCGAGTAATCCACCGCTTTTTTTAGAAAATCTGCCTCCAGCAAGATAGGGCGACGCCAAAAAGCCGTATAGTGCAGGAGCGCTCACATTTTTTGGCTTCCTCTTTCACTTGAATTTCCAAATCCGGCTCGCTCCCGGCTACGTGTCCTTTGGACCCTTCGCCCGCTTAGAAGTGGATTCGAACCACTGACACAAGGATTTTCAGTCCTTTGCTCTAACCAGCTGAGCTACCTGAACCACTTTCCTAAAGTCTGTTTTCTTCATCGAATAGCACCCTACCTTACCACTTGACTAGTAAGGGAAAAGCCCTTTACTAAGAAAGAAAATAGAGAGGGCTTTTTCGCTTGTTCGTCAAGCTTTCGAGCAGCTCTTTCAACAGCCAATCTCCCAACCAAGAACCGAGAGCCATCCAGTCCCTGGACGGCCGGAGGGAGCTTGCTTATAGAAAGAAGATAGGCCGGTCAAACAAAAACAACGCGCAACGGGCTCTCCGCTCCTAGTCACTAAGTAGTGCTATTCTGTCCTCCGGGGGACTCCACCAAGAGGTTCTTTCTCTCACGTAATTTCGCCCGCCCGTTCCACTTCCGTGCCGGAGGAAATGGGATTCGAACCCATGATACAATCTTCTTGTATGTCGATTTAGCAAACCAATGCCTTAAGCCACTCAGCCATACCCCCAAGTTGTTGATCGGAATTGGATGTGCCGGGTTTGGTTGGTTGCCCGAAGGGCTATCTGATCCGATCAACTGCGTAAGCCGTAGCGCGCTAGCGCGCGTACTCTTCCTCTATCTATGAGCGAGACTCCATCCAAATCTGCCATTCGTTGGGCGAGTCCTTCTTTTCTATGAACACCCCACCGCTGAATGATGAACTTTGCCAGTCTTCGCCTCCGACCCGACCAGGAGAGAACACAGGGTCAAGCCAAGCCCTTACCCGCCTGAATGGAATTCATATCTCCGTCGTCTGGTCGAGAAGGGAGAAAGCCCGGGGAACTGGACTGTGGCTCTTCTATTACATTACGGAGAAGTCCATTCTCGTCATGATCGATCCACGTCCTACCGTAGTGCCCGGAGAACCAGGCTTGCTTAGCAACCAAAGCTAGCTTACTAACGCGAAGGAATTTGTCGTTGATTGCACGAGCTAGTCAGTCAATCCAGCCGTTTTCTTGCTTGGTGCGCTAGTGCGCCTGACTTATAAATAAGTAGGCGTTTTCTTCGCTGGGTTAGATTCCCGATCCACTCATCTTCAAACAGGGGTTCATCATCCAGAAAGATAAAGATGCACCGCACTCCAGACCAAATAATACCTGCCAGAGATTGAGCTCGACTCGAGAGATGGAGACATAAAGGTGCGAGAAAGTCCTCGGTGGGTGAGTCTCTCGATATTGAGTCGACCCCGCTCCGAGCAAGCATCGAAGGAATTAATCCAATGCAGGTCCGGGTAGGAATTAAGGAATTGAACCCAGATAAAGCCTGTTACCTGTTGCCGATCCGATTCATAGGATTAACCAGAAGAGAAGGAAGTTTTGACCGGCTGAAAGAAGGACAGCGGGGAAAGTTCTCTATCTAACCTGGGAAAAAACCTTATAATCCGTCTTTTTTGGACGGAAAGGGCGAGTAGAACGGGCGCGAAAACGAAACCTTCCTTCTTCGGCCTAAACCGAGATGGTGCAATACGAATGACTACTTGTGAAGTACCATGGAATTGGGGGGCATGGCACCAACACTCAAACAAACTATTCAAGACCGGATCAGCAAAGAAAGTGGTTGTAGGAGCAACGCGCAGACGAAAAGTTGTGTTCTCCACGGATGAAACCTCATGAAAGCCAAGAGAAGAGGAGCAGCGGCACGAGGTCTGGAACTGTTGCAATTCTCGTCATTCGACAGGAGAGACCGAGAACTTCAAGGGCTTGCATGTTAAATATCAAACCAACAGTGCTCTTCGCATGGGTATTCGAGAGCATGAGGAGACTCTCATGGGCTTGGCCACACTTTGCATACATGTTTATAAGGCATCTCAAGCCATGAAAGGCTCCTTCTCAAGACCGAAAGGTTTGATCTCAGTAGAGAGAAGAGGGGAGCGGCCATCCTCATCATTTCACAGTCATGCTGATGACGGTGTGCAGCCTCCTCTTCGGCAGACAAGTTGCAGCAGCGGAGGTACTCAAGGGCGTGCAGCAGTTTTGCCACTGTGAAGTTCCTGGGATTGGCATGTTCATCCGTGTAGCTCGGCACACCAGAAAGAGGTGGCAGCTGCATTATCATGGTGGTTGGAGGGTATGGAATGGAGCCATCGTCGCAGTTTAGTGTGGAGTGCCTGCAGCTCTTTGTGCTGCTCGGTGTGCGCGGTACTTTCCATCGTCCGTTCGCGGGAATCTGGAGTTGCCGGCACGATCACTGCCTTCTCGTGTGCGTCGCGTAGTGTGAAGCTGTAGTGTTCTGCCAGTTTCGCGAAAGCCGGTCACCGTGTGGCTAAGAACCTTTCCGAACTGATGTGTGTATTCTATCTAAACTTCTCTTTCTTATGAATAGGAATAGTTTCATTATATTGCACATTGGAGAACTAAGAAAGAAAGCTTAGTGCAGCCTTGCTTAGCTGTTAGGCCCTCTGGTCGGCCAGGTTGACACCTTCCACCGCCTTCGCTTATGGTACTACAATAGCCCCGGTACTACTTATAGCCTTCGCTCTATTTTCACACCTACTTCTCTTACTCTCCCTCGAACTCAAACCCCCTTCCACCGCCCTTTCCCATGCTGCTTGCCCGGGAGCTCCAGCTTCCGCTTGTTTTCGCTTCCCACTTTTCTTTTTTTTATGCAATTGCTTTAAGAGTGACGACCCAGCCTACCATCCATGTTTTGGTGGTGGGAGTGACTCCTTTCCATGCCTCTTTCCTATCCATCTATGCTTGCTTCCCTCTTTCCTGGGCCTGCGTGGGACTGATCCGGACTGAGAACCCGAACCCTTCGTAGACTGAACTCTCTTCTCTTTAGGCTCGCGTAGGTTAAGGAACTCGCCTCCTTCACTGCTTCCACTCCAACTCGAACTCATTGACCTAAGACTGTTCATTGAACTCGTTCTGCTTCATCGACGAAAGTATGCTAGGGGTTGTTGCTTAGTCACGAGAGCTCTGCTGCCCATGCCCGAAAAGCAAGCATTCCACTCTTGACTCCGGAAAATTCTTTCTTTGGAAAAAAATCTTCCTTGAGTCTGATTTTGAGGCTGTGCATAACTCCTGTGTTGCAGCCTCTACCACGGCCACCATGAGCCATGTTTGCATTTGATGAGCCCGATTAGTAGCAGCAACCGGGTTATGTCTGTGCTGTGACCTTATGAATCATGTCAGAATGAGCATCAAATCAACAAAAAATTCTCAGTTAAGTGCTTCAGTTCGACGTGATCTATCACAGACGGTTTTGAATCAGACTCTTCTCCTACTTTCCACGCATCATGAGCGGATTCACCTTTTTCCCTCTGCAACTCCAGCCAAATTGTTCGGGGATGACGGTAAACCGTTTGCAAATCACAAAGAAGACAACTCGTCGATCTTCGTCTAGCTCCCTGACTACTTACAAATAAAGGGAAATCAAAAATGGGTAGAGCAACATTCTGCACTGACCGTCAAGACGTGATAATTCATGATTCCCAGCCAATTAGTCATCTGAATCTTAGAATGTGCTAATGGTTGGGGGCCCGCCCAAGCTTTCTCGATCAATAGAGCTGTCAAATTTCCACTCTCCCCGATCCATGCTGTCTTTCGAATCCCTTCATCCGACCCCGTAGTGAGGAGTCTGCATTTCAGAACCTGCAGCTATCTCCAAACCAAGCCCTCGAAAGAATCTAGTGGTTATGGGATCCTCCAGTGGGGAAGGTCAAATTGACTTGCCCTACTGATTTAAGGGGAGGGGAATCCATATTATTAGCACTTAGAATCGATGATTTCGCGCACCCACCCAGGCACTGGAGAAGGCTTATGATTTGGAAGGATCACCTAAACCTAGAGTAGCATAATGTTGATCTCTCCCTCACCCACAGCAATGGTTATCCCCGTTATCACCTGAATCCTACTTCTTCCATGGAAAATGGGAAATGTCGAATTCGGAAGGCGGGGTAAACGGAATGAAGTACATAGAGCCTCATGATAGTCCTTATCCGTGTGTACCGGTCCCACCTTCGCAGCACAAAATTCCCTTTTCCTCTGGGGTACAGTAAGATTCGAGCAAGATGGAACCGAAACGAAATTCTTCTTCATTCCTGGAACATGATAAACATCTTATAACAATCTCGAATTCCCTTTCATTGGTGAGATCGCGAGGTCACCCACGTGCTCCACGGCACGGGATAGACGGAGTTATATGCAGTCACAACCGTACCTTCATACTTCCGTAAATAAACTGACTCATATAACCGGTCAGGTTATGCGAGCATCCTTCAGAGACTATCCAATCCGTTCTCTATCTGTAGTCGATTCTGTCCTTACTGCTCGAGGTAGACGCTGCACAACTGTGCCATCTTGACGACTTCTAAACTGGAAGTCAGTATAGTATACGGAGGGCTCTCTACAATCGATGTCAATGCAAGGTGCTCGACGTAGGATAATAATAATAAAAGGTTAGGGTGCACTCAATTCAATTAAGTCAATCTTGGCGCCCTTACGTGAGAGGGGCCGGGCCGGTGGATTGAAAAAGAATCATGCGAGGTCTATAGGAATGATCACAGGGTGTGTAGAGGGAAGGGCGTATAGGGATAATCATGCGGGGGGAGTTTGGTAACCGAATCGGCTACTTATCTTTTACTAAGCGCATGGATGAAGCCTTGGTCTTAGCCGAGGCTATAGATGAATCGATCAGTGGCAACTAAGGGAGAAGTGACTCATAGACTTCCCAGCCCCACTCCTTTTCAGGAATATGCGTTTATACGTTGAATGAAATAGTACGTAAACCCACGGCCCAGATGACTTCGGCATAGCTCATACATTAAGCAGGTGGTTTATGCCCACTTTAGGAAATTGCCATGTGCTCATAGATCGTCATTACTCGGTGACGGATCTTGGATCTGTTAGAGGAACCTAGCGCTACTGTCTCGATTTCCGTTCTCTTTTGTCTTGTTGGTCTCGAACATTGCTGTCAGTCTTCAGTGAAACTGACGAGTACGGTAATCCCCATTTGCCTACGGGGCTCTTCATTCTGAAAGTATGGATTGCTTCTGAGAGCCTAGTTCTCTCGGATCCCATACAAAAGATGAAGGAAGGGATTTGACGTCACAGCAAAACTCACTTCGCTCGCCTTGGAAATCGGCGAAAGATAGCAAGCGGACAGCGATTCGGGTTCCTATACAAAAAGAAGATGCTCAGCAAGCCAACCTCGTACACAGAACGAACAAACTCAGGCTCAGCCAGGGCCCTACTCTCTTCCATCAAGAGAACAGCTCGGACCGGAATCCGCCTCTTCTCTGTTGGTTGAGAAGTACCCTTCTCCTTTTTTTGTAGGGGAACCGTTTGCAAGGGAAGAGTCAGCAAGAGCAGCCCAGAGATGAGAGGAAGAGGCTCCCACTGGTTTCAGTAGTAGGAGTTGCCCATTGTTCACCGAAGTCGTCAGAGAGGGAATCCTATCACTTTTCATTGGACAAAGAGGCTAGGTGCTAGGTCCCGTGATCGGCTAGAACAGCCATCCATCCAGGACTTGATGAGTCAAGAGCAGGAGAAGCACTTTTAGAAAGGTCGTCTGCAAGGCAGGATCAATATTCCATGGGATCGTGGACAGGAATTCTTCTTGGTCCTCTTTTTTTGTCAAATGGGCAAGACATCAGAGGTGTAGCGACTACGGTAGTTGATGTATGAATGCAGCCCTTGACCGCTGAGAAGCTACTACTCTTGCTGCTGGTCTAGAAAAAGATTGAGGATTTTGTCCTTCTTCATGACTCGACGACTTCGGCTACTCAACCTGATTGCCTTTCTTGCCATGCCTGGCCGGAGCCGGGATTCTTTCATCATTTCCTCCTTCTTTGCTGCTTACCGTACCGCCCCTATCTCTAAAGCTGTTGCTGACTGCTCCTGACCGGCAGAACGACTGACTGCTGCTTATTCCCGCTCGGACGGACACACCGTGATCACCGCTGCTAGCTGGTCTACGAGGCTTCTCTTTCAGTTCAGTAGAACTATGACTATATACTATCAAATAGAATATTCGAATTTGAATGAAATTCCACGGAACGGAAAAGTAGACTGCCGCCGACTTCATCACAAGATGGCGCAACCGCTCCGTGGGCTTGCACTGTCCACAAAGCATCTCCGAGCGAGAAGCTATACTAGATGCATTCACAACTTGAAGCGAGACACAGCTCTCCTTCTGCAGGGACCCGAAACATCTGCGGACTTATCCTCCCGGGCGACAGATATATAGAATTCTCTTGCTCGTAATCCGAAGGGAGATAGACCCAAGAGGCCGGAGCCTAAATCCGACAATAAGACCAAGCAGTCCATGGCTACAACGGTCATCCAGATGGGTGGGTAAAGGCAAGGCGCCAAAAGAGTCGGAAAAGCCTAAGGATAAACCGAAGTCGTTAAAAGAACGTCTCGAGACCTTTCCCTTCTGGTCTCTCTCGACCGAGTGAACATGCCCACTACCTTCTACCCCGTTGTCCCTTCTTTCATAGAAAGGGGTTCAAGGCTACTAAGCGGATGGTCCGATCCGAAATGCTAAAATAGATCCTTGCTAAGCTTCTTTCCCAGGTAGTTTCTGGTCGGCGGCCTTGTCAACTGAATTCCCCACTCCATCCTGTGCTACATCGAATCAAAAGATGAATCCAGTTGGGAATTTCCACAACAGGATCTTTATCTCACTAACAAAACCGGAGGCTGATACCTGAGAAGTGGAGTTCCCCTATTTCATGCCTAGAAGGCCCTATCTATGCTACTAAAGCTGGTAAGGGAAATGAATGAAATAAGCTTCTTCAATTCGCATGTGGTAAGCCAAACAATTTTCTTTTTTTTTGCATCTAGAATGCTTTAAGCGGTATTTCAACAAGGAAAATCATGGTACCAAAGATGGTGCGCCTTCAGAGGTGGAGCCAATTAGCCGCTTTCCTTGTTGCCATGTACCTGGTATCCAGGGATGGGACCTTCCGCCCAATTCTTTTCTTGCCTCGGACGGGAGTCGTCATCATTGATGGTCTTTCTTGAGGAATGGTTCCCCCAGGCGGTTCATCAATCCTCCTTCAAGCTAGGGGATGGCTGGTTGGGAAGGTCTCTTTGGGACGAAATGGGCCAATCAGAATAACGTCCTTTGAGAGTTCGAGATGTAGGAGCGAGTCTTCGACTTTCGGTTCTGAGGATCTAATTTCCTGATGCCGTTGGGTACGGGTTTGGGTACCAGTGACTCAAGTCTTTCGCGAATAGATTATTGAAGAACTTTTCCTAACTGAGACCAATCTTTGTTCTCACCTATCTATGAACGAGGAGAATCTACGAGGATACGCGGGCAACCCACGTATGAGAGATCTGGTCCTTTCGGCTCTAATTCTTTCTCAAATCAAGCGGACTGGGATGGGAATGGATCAGTGGGTAGGAGCCCTTAATAGAGTTACGATGAAATAGCCTGTTTTAGGGCATAAACCTTATTTATGGAAGGGAAGACCTTAGAAAAAAATAAGAAATTTGACTCAACCCCGTGTTTTTAGGCATCGACCTGCTTTTAGGTTAGGACGAGCCTTGAAAAAGCCTATTTTTTATTAGTTTCTCCGGTATAGGAGAATTAAAAACTTTCTAATTGTGGCTTGTCTATTAGTGGAAATGGGCCGATGAGCTTTAGCCCGGATCAAACAATTCTCTTTTCGAAGCCGTCCATTAACTAAAAAAGGCTTGCGGGCTTTCACCGGGTTCAAATTAGAAGAGATATGCCAATATAGCTTCAGTGGATCTAGTGGGAATGAGATTCTATGCCCAAGTCAGTCTCTTAAGAGTCAAGCTTGCCTAACCGCAGAAGTAGGACCGAGGACCAAGAGCTCGGGAAATCAAGATCGGGCATCCAGCTTTGCCGTAAGAACACTGACTTCGAACAAAGAAAGACCGGGTGGTCTGGCTCCAGGTGTGCCCCTGAGATAGTATCCCCTTGGAAGGGCTTACACATATAGGGGATAGCTGCGCTTACTTTAATTCATCATGGAAGAGGAGCAAAAGAATAGCGTAAGGTGAACTAGAGTGGAATTGAAAGACTACTTCTTGATGATTGAATCAGTTTCTTTTCGAGTCTCATAAGGAAAAGAGATGTTCGGCAAGGAAACTGGCAGTGTTTCCAAGATAGATAGTTGTTGCCACGGATCAGAGTGCATTGGCGAACCACAACTCGTGCTTAAAGCTTCCCCCTTTTCCCTATTGAGCTGGAATCCCTCAGCAGGTCTTCTGCCCTTCCTTTCCCGTTCATCCTTAGATGCAGCACCTTACATCTTCCTTAGCACGTCTTTTTCTTCAAGGATTTGCTTGGTCTATCGATGTAGACTACTTGGAGCCTAAGTAGGGGATTCCCCCGTATATAGCTGACCCTCCTTTCGCAACAAGGTAGCCGTAGGGGAACCTGTGGCTGGATTGAATCCTTCGCGATGGAAATGCCCGCTTCCCACACCCACGGCCGTGAGAATGAATATTTCATATTGTATTCTTCGACTGGATAGCGAGATTCTCCATGTATTGAGGGAAAGGCGTAGTGGGACGGAGTCCTTAGCGGTGAACTCGTTAAGTCATGTTCTTACAAGGAGACGATTTCAGCATTTTTGAATTAGACTTCTTTGCTGAAAGGGGGTTCCAAGCTTCCGCGTGACAGGCATGAGGCAGATATCTGTCGTAAGGCCTATATTCTCTCCGCTTCTCTTCTAGTAGATAATGGATCAAATCAAGATTCGCTCTATCTTAACAAAGGCTTTTTGAACATCCATTTGGTGCAATGGCCTTTTTGAGTCTAGGCCAGCCCGGATGAAGACTTCTCTTTCGGTTTGATGTTGTGGACCTGCAGGTTAATCTTTCAGTATCGTGTTCGTGGGAAGTCACTTCCAACAAAGAAAATCTTGTATGTCAGTAAGACATCTATGTCCTTACTTTAAAAAGATGAGTCCCGATCTCGGTAAAATAAAGACAGAACTCTTCTTTATATATGCTGATAGTCCATTCTCATCTATGTCCATATCATCATCTAGTGAATGACCCTCTATTGACCTCCTATATCCAATCCACTTATAAGTTCTCCTCTTCTCGCTCTGACTTATCATCTTTTTGGAGGAATTTAAGACCAATCAAGGTCAAATAAAATAGAGCAAGTATACGTTCTTTCGAGCCATGTTCCAGTTAGGCACAACAGCAGCTTCCTTGGATTCTTTTCTGCGTCTTCCATTCACCCTTCAAGAACATAGCCTTAAAGTCTCAGCTTAAACAGAAGTGCTGCGGAGCATGCTTCCTTGGGGCGAGCTCTACGCACCAAATTGAGTCTAGTCTTGAGTAGGTTAACCTGAGGCACCAATATCTTCTCTTGGTGATTGGGGAGATGGTAATAGCGGATCCAGTAAGAGCATACATCAGCTCGAACCTTTTCTGCTGAGCGTGAGCCAGCCCGACATTCCGGATGAATCAGTAACTACCTTTTCAAAAGTAAAGGAGGCAAACAAGGGTGGTGTCTACGACCAGGTGATTGTAAGATCAGAGTGGTCTATGAGCAAGGCAAATGGGGGGATCAAGCCCTAGAATGAATGGCTGCTACGAAAGAACCAAGGGAATGAAGAGATCAGGAAAGAATAGGATGAAATTCAATCACAACCGGAAGAGTTTGATTTCGTCCCGGCATGTTTGAATTTAAAGATTGATCAATCAGAAATCCCTATCAAGATAGTCCTTTCTTTTAAAGCATCTCCAAAGAAATGAAGAAAGCCTAACTGACTTGTCTTCTTTAGAGACCTGACCCATTCAGTATTGATCTATGATCTAAGAAAAAGTAGTTGACAAAGAACGTTATCCCCCTCTGCCCTCCTATCGAACTACCGAAGTGCCTTCTCTATTAAGCCCAGTTCGGGAAGGAATGGGCGGATCAGAAAGTTCCCTCCTAACAGGTCGAAGAAAGGTGGAGATAAGAGGATGTCGTCATTTCCAGGCTTTTTTTTCTTTAGTGGAAAGCTCGATGAAGGCCATCCCTGTGGTCTCCCATAGTGACCCAAAGAGTGAACAAAAGCTTACTTTTGACTTCACGTTAGCCCAGAAAATATCATTGAGAGGTAATGCCCTGATCATCTTTCACTCTCAGGCTTCCGTGACTAAGTGAGCTTCGTTGGAGTCGATCGGGGGAGGGGCAATCATCAGCCTTTTCGAATCTTTCTAACGGTACCACTCGCCATATAGAAGGATGTCCTTAAGCGACATATTGAATTCTTTTTTCGAATATGATTGAGCAGATGCGAACGGGAATGAATGGGCATACCGCTTGATAGACATTGGACTAAGGAAGGGAAGTCAGCTCAATCAGAAGCGGTCAATTTTGTCGTTCAGTAAGCCTGATAATAAAGGAGCTGGTCAGTAGAGGGCTTCTATCCTCCGATTCAACTCAAAGATGTGCTGAAAATAAAGGGCATTTTTCGAAGGTTTCACCGAGTAAAGGTATTCTTACCTTATAGCTATTCTGGGGCAGGTTTTCGTGGTTTGGTCAACGATGGGATTAATCAAATGAAAATCTTGGTTGAGGTACTTACTCATTATAAGGGTGTGTATGGGCGTTTCTTGGTACTGATCACCTTGGGCATTGGTTGTACTGTCTGGTACACGTTTGCAGCCGGCTCTGGCCTTCAAGCTACCGATAGCTGCTTGTTCTCACCTTTTGACTCGTATGAACCTTTTTTTAATATGGATTATTATGCTCCTGGCTTTCATAGGGTTAGTTTTGTTGAAAGTAACGACGTTTCTGCATCTGTTGAGTCTGCCTTGAATAATGATCTTCCTTTTGCGGATATAGTAATCCCTGCTAGCGGCCCTGTGCTTAAGGGAGTAGGTTTAGGTGTGATGGTTGCTTTCTTTCTTGCGGTCGGTATTGTTCCTACCGTTTCTGGTGTAATAAATGTGCAGTAATAGGATGATTATGATTGGCATATTTTCAAATATTCGTTTCTTTTATACTCCTTGTTCGTCTTTTCACTGACTTCCTTCCCCTACCATTCTTAAGAGTAGATCTTATTGTACAGTAGTCGAATCTGATCTTGTGCAGCTGTCTTCTGATATTGACTATATCTATAATGATTTGAGTGAGAGTATTCAATATAATATGTCTCGTCACCAATTAATTGATATTCAACAAAAAAAAAGTTTCGGGGATGTACATTCTATCTCCCCTACAAATGAAAATCATAAAGAAGACGGCTATCACTCAGTTTTTTCTGGATACGCTATTAGATTGTCCCGATATCATGCCTGTGGGTAGCCCTGATCGTGATGATCTTCTTTTTGTGGTTATGCCCGAGAAAGAGGATGCATTGGTGTTAATGGGCTTAGCCCTAATGTTATTTCGTCTTTCTAATGGTGGCTTGCCAAAAGATGGTTACCGATTGGAAGATAGCGTGGATAACTTTTATTACAGTCTTCAACAAATGGGAAAGGTTGATACCCTTTACAGGGTTGACATAGGTTCTTCACTCAAAATTCCTTTTCCAATCAGTCATATTTTAGATCTGGTTAAGCCTTTAGTTGGAGATGGTTCTGTTTATAAACTCATTAACTCTTTACTTAATCTCCCTATTATGTATCTTAATTCTAATTATAAGTCTGATATACTACTCTTTGGTGGTATACCACCTTTGGGTGAAATCACGAGGGTCTTATTCAATATAGTCTTAATGGACATCTTCGATCGTGAGTTTCCCAAAAGGTTTCCTGGGGTAACATATACTAGATTCCTCAATGAGGTTTTTATTTCGACAAGAAGAACTGATGAAGTAATCTTCGAGAAAGATGCGGGTTATACGCTATTGCAAGAACTCGGTCTGTCAGGTACTATCGTGTCTATTGGACAGGGTGATGAACCCCTTCCGTGTTGTAAAAAGCGGATTTTATTGGACAAAGTGAGTCAGGTACAGGTGTGCAATCCATTAGAATCTTTATAGTTGAGGGGGTTCCTGTTATGATTCTCTCTATGGTTTTTCTTCTGCATGTAATGGCAATCTTCCTTTACCGTCATGTACATGTTGTTGAAAAGTTCACAGGAGTTAGATTAGATAAAATGAGAGAGAGTGGGTGGGAGGGTCTCTACTCATTGTGCCTACTTGAATTAGTAACTGGCGTACGCCTTAGTTCAGTTTTAAATGTCAAGGAATTTTTCCTTGGGTTCCAGGGAAGCTTAGAAATGTCTGCAGGGATTCATCACACCTGAGTGAGTATGACACCCATAATTTACTAGCGGATGAGTTTTCTTAGCAGCTAACATAGAAAGAGTTTGAGTGTTGACTTTCTCTGAATGTTGCTAACAAGTGACTGAAGGGAGTCCTAGGTAGGAGTCCCGAAAGAACGAGACTCAAAAGCGAGCCAGGAAGGCTTTTAAGAAAAAGAAATGCAGCTAATGGGTAGCTAATGCTAGATTTATTGCCAGTTTCCAAGAGGGAGAAGAGCAGCCCTTACTTATAGAGGAGATTTGATGAAAGGGATTTTTCCAAGCCTTTCCTTCTGACTTTAGTTGTTGAAACTGCTTTCCCTCAGTAATCGTAATATCCGCGACTCGTAGAAAGGGATGTGAGAATCTCCGAAAGGTACTCAGACTCAGTGTAAGCGAGGTCTAAGACCATCCGCCTATTCTTTCTTAAGGTAAGAAACTGAATTTCAATCGTAGGTCTCTCCGGCTATTACCTCGTCGCCCGCATCAAGTGCTTATTTTTCTTTCATTTCAGTTCCCGCCCTGGTATCCCCGTTATCGTCTTAGGCTGGGGCCTCTTTCTTTTCCTTTCGATTCTGTTATGATTGCAGTCTTATAAAGACTAAGGTCCGAACGAGGGGCTGGGGGTACCTTTTCCGGGTTGCTTCCAAGTCCGCTATTCCTGACCAATGGACTTTTGCACTACATCTCTAGTCAAATTTCATTTCTAAAATCCTTCTTTATTGTTAACTAAGTGCGTGGCTCAATAGAATTAATCGGATTGAAGCTATAGCGTCATCATTTGCTGGAATCGAAATATCTGCGAGATCCGGATCACAATTTGTATCG
>JAYMTC010000008.1:0-31551 GCA_036897605.1 Melianthus villosus
CTTGACCCGAGCTGGAGTACGCCGGAGAATCCAGTCCCAGTGCCGGGCTCGGGCAATGCGATTACGAGGATTAATGATTTGAGGAGTGAATCGAAGAGACAGAAGCAATTGAAGAAAGGTTTGTGGAAGAAGCCGAGGGAGGAGAGCCTTCCGACCTTGGCGGAGTTGAGCTTGTCGAAGAGGGAATTGAGAAGGTTGCAGGCTATTGGCATTCCGCTGAGTAAGAAGTTGAAGATTGGGAAAGCTGGAATCACGGAGGGGATTGTGAATGGGATTCATGAGCGGTGGAGGCATTCGGAGGTGGTGAAGATTGTGTGTGAGGATTTCTGTAAGATGAACATGAAGAGGACTCATGATTTGTTGGAGGTAGAGTTGTTCCTTTCAAATTATTGATTCTGCTAGATTAATTTGTTTGGCTATATATAATTTTTGTTTTCGGATGTTTTAGTTTCATCACTTTGACACAATGATTTAGGTAACGAATTGGTGTAGGAGTTTGATAGATCAAGTAAAAGTGGTTATGGGGAATGAGATTAAACAAGGTATTAGATACTTCTTAATGTAGCTATAATTGTGGTTAGAAAGAAGAAAATACTCTTAGTAAGTAGGATGCTGGAACTTCAAGTGAAAGCAAATTGAATTACACCCTCAGAAAGTAGCAGTAGCCCATCCAAATGAGAGTATTGAACTATTGCTCCTCCAGATGTGGATATGGACTATCCACTCCTTAGTTTAACTTAAAAGCTTACCAACATTCTTGATGCTGGTTGTTGTTAATGTTCATTTGAGTACTGGAATTAGACATGTGATTAATGTAAAATGGATATAGTTTTTCAATAAAAGGCCAGCGTTCCAAAATGTCAGCGTGAAAATATGCCATGTGTTCTCATAAAGCTATTTCATCTCAGGAGGACCCTTTACATTTAGCTGATTCGGTTTTGTAGTCTTAACAATTTGTTATGATGCACCTTCTAGTTTTACAAATATGAGAACAAAAAGGAAGAGCTACAAGTTGTTCGAAGAAATTTATGGGTGGGAAAGAAATCATTTTCTTGCATATTCCTTGATGTACTTATCCACAAGCAAACAAAGGTTTAAATAAGTATCAATGCTTATCACAGAGTACTCATTTTAATTTTGAAAACATCATTGTTATCATGTATGGAGTTGTTATTTTCCATTGTGTGGTCTAAGCTTCGTGTTGGTTGTCATTTTCAGAGAAAAACTGGAGGTTTAGTTGTATGGAGGTCTGGAAGTAAAGTAGTGTTATATAGAGGCGATAATTATAAATATCCATACTTCTTTAGTGATGACATCCCAACAAATACCACTTCCAATGAGACTCTGCCAGAGTCATGCCTGGATTATGAACGATATGTGAAAGTGGCAAACTCCTCATCTAGCACTATTGTTCAACAGTTCGATGGACCAAGCCCTAGTAGTAAAACACAACCAACCTTAATTAAAGGTGTTGGATCTCCAAATAGGGTGAGATTTCAACTTCCATCTGAGGAACAAATTTCAGAAGAAGCTGATCGCTTGCTAGATGGACTGGGCCCGCGTTTTACTGATTGGTGGGGGTATGAGCCTCTACCTGTTGATGCTGATCTTCTACCTGCTGTTGTTCGCGGATATAAGAGACCTTTTCGCCTCCTTCCATATGGAGTACAGCCTAAACTGACAAATGATGAAATGACCACATTAAGGAGACTTGGCCGGCCCTTACCTTGTCATTTTGCATTAGGTAAGTTTGGTTTCTGATGGATGCTTCCACAACTATTTAACTCCGGTAAATATTTGTTTACTCCCTTTCTTCGTTCTACCAGGCAGAAACAGAAGACTTCATGGATTGGCTGCGGCAATTATTAAGCTCTGGGAAAAATGTGAGATCGCAAAAGTTTCTGTTAAGAGGGGAATACCTAATACTAACAGTGAGATGATGGCGGAAGAGTTAAAGGTAAATAATACTCTTAAATTTGTATTGATCTGCTAATTCATGAGTATCTGGCACTAAAGAATTCTGTTTGGTAGTTTTACATTCAATTAAATTAATTAGAAGATGTTTCATATGTTATGCATACCATTTTCATTGTTAATAAACAGGGGCCAGGAGCAACATAGAATTTAGGAAAACTTCTTTACCCGTGCTCTATGTGTATGCTCCTATCTTGCTTTTGTAGCTAAAAAATTCGTTAAATATAGGCTTTTGCTTTGCATATAATTTCTCATTTTGGCGTGGATTCTGATATATTTCTGTTATTATCAATCCATTGATTGGTTGGGTTGACTCATAGGTGTTAAAGTTGAATCAATGGTTTAATACTATTAATTTATTTGATTTGGTGCTTACATGCATACCCTGACATATTTGGTGTTCTACATTCAAAAGGCATTTGGGAACTTTAATTTTAATGAAACTATACACAAGGTTCCAATTCTTCTTCCCTAGAAGATGGAACGCTACTTTTCAGGTTATCTTAAGAACACTAATGTGATCCAATATGTTTCAGAATGAGTTTCATACTTTGTCTAAAATCCTTAAGAAAGTGCATTTATTCTACGGTCACTTCTATAATCTGAACGGTGTGTCACTATAGCTTGCACTCAGATGTCTCACATTAAATTACCTACGATGACCTACTGCAGATGGTATTAGGAACGCGACACTTACCTATATGCCAATTTTTACTTTGTGGCATGCACTCATGATGCCTCTGTTTTTTCTTCTCCATATATAGCCTGTGATTAACAGATATTTCCATATTACTATACAAAATTACAAAGAGGAAATTCAAATAATGAGGCAGACGATCCGACTTCAGCTATTAGACCATGGTCATTAAATTTGGACATCTTCTTAGGTTCTTATTTTATGCTTATCCTGTTAAGCATGTGTTTAATTAGAGATTTAAGTACTTATTGTGAAATAACACATTTTTCTTAAGCAATTGGCATTCTTGTCGTTAGCTCATGTAATAAATAACCAGCTTGTATATATTTTGCATTTCATAAAGTTATCCGAACTCTTCATATTTTACACCTGTCTTCGGGGTTATAGTTGCCTATTGTACCCTCCAGTTACGTTTCTTATAATTTTATCAGGATAAAACATCTCAGGCATTGAGTAAAGGATATATGTTCTGTTGCAGCAACTAACTGGAGGAACTCTGCTTTCCCGGGATAAGGAGTTTATCATCTTCTACAGGGGAAAGGATTTCCTTCCATCAGCAGTTTCTTCCGCGATAGAAGAGCGTAGAAAGCATGGACTACACGGGGAGAACCGGAGGAAAGAGCGTGGGACAACGTATTCAACTGCACAAGAAATTAAAATGCAGATGACGGAGAGTGATTCTAAAGGCGAGCTTGACAAGATCAATACCCAAAAGAAATATTTTCCTGAGGAGAAAAGGCTGAGATCCAAAGAAAAAGCTATTGAGAGAACCAGCATGAAGTTGTCTTTGGTATGATTTTATATTGGTTATGTATTGGCAAATTTCTTGTTTGCGACTAAATTATTATGAACTTAAGATATATCCCAACAGGCACAAGCAAAGAAAGTAAAGGCAGAGAACCTTCTTGCAGAATTGGAGAAGGCACAAATCCCTCAACCACTTGAAGTCGATAAAGAGGGTATAACAAAGGAAGAGAGATTCATGCTAAGGAAGGTTGGATTGAGAATGAAACCTTTCCTACTTTTAGGTAAGTGTGCCATCTAGTGAACAATTTGAACTTGGAATCAATTGGTTCTAAATATTTTTCTTTCGTCACAGTAAATAAAAAAAACTGTGGAAGTTTGTTGTTTTGACAACATATTGATTCTGATAAGCATTTCCTATTCTTCTGCTCAGGTAGGCGAGGGGTGTTTGCTGGAACAGTTGAAAACATGCATCTTCACTGGAAGTACAGGGAACTTGTGAAGATAATATCTAACGAGAAAAGTTTTGAAGCTGTTTATCAAGTAGCTCAGATCTTAGAGTCAGAAAGTGGAGGGATACTAGTGGCAATTGAAAGGGTTAGGAAAGGTTATGCAATAATTATTTATCGTGGAAAGAATTATCAACGGCCTGCTTGTTTGAGACCTCAGACACTTCTGAATAAAAGAGAAGCTATGAAGCGCTCTCTAGAGGCACAACGTCGTGAAGTAAGTTCTATGTTATCCCAGCTCGTTGGTTTACTCCTTAATATTGGTGTCAGACAACACAACACGGACAGAGATACATAATACGTGTCCAACCTTTCAATTTTTTGGACAGTTTCCTGTTATATAAAATTTATTTCTCACGCTATCGAGATTTTTGTTGGGTTATAACTTGAACTCTATTTTTTAGGATTTTAATTTATTTCACTATATTTGATATAACTAATAAATTTGGGATTTCTTTGTCTTAATGCATTTGATTTAAATTTTAATTAGTTAAGGCTTGTGTTATGTTTTGTTATAATAAATCTCCCTGTATCCATATTCAAAATTTATATACTTCTTAGTCCAATATAAATATCTTAATTTTCGAACTTTACTAAGTTGGCCACTTAAATACGTTTTCGTACCTGCCATTAGTATCCGAGTTAAGGTATTATAGAGTAAGCTGGCTCGTTTTGACCCTTCCTCCTCTTCCTAAGGAAAAAAACAAATAAGACTCTCATGGCTACTACCAAGTGCGCCCTAAAAGCTATATTGAGGGCCAAAAATGATCTAATCACACTAGAGTTGTTTGTCAAATGAAGCACATTTTTATTACGAGGCAACCCTTAGACGGATACTCATGTCTGTGTAACTGTGTTTTAACCTTTTATTAAAAGGTTTGTAGTAACTCATTTGCAATTTTGAAACTAATTTCAGTCACTGAACTGTAAACTGCATTATGGTGATGTTACTGATTATTATGTATTTACATAGTGTTGTTTTCTTCATATAAATATGCAATCTTAATATACTTCATTTATATCCTGCTTTACTATGCAGTCTCTGAAGCTTCATGTTTTGAAGCTTACCAGGAATATAGATGATTTGGAACTTCAGTTGGTGAGTTCTCCTTTTTTACTTCTGGCTGGATTCGTATTCGAATCTGATTCAAGCGAAGTGCAATTTATGTTGATTATGACCTAATATTTTGAACCAGGTTAAAGAGAATGAACCAAAGTTACCAAACATCATGAAATCAGCATCTGAATTAGGACTTCAAGTGGTAAGCTATCTTAATTTTATGTTAATTCTATGCTTATTTTACCAAAGCACATGCAAATTTTGATATAAATTTCAAGACATAGATGAGGTGCAAAGTATGAATTACGGATTCTTCATTTGGGAAAGATTAAATGAATCCTATGCGAGTCGCGGATTCTTCTCGTATTCTTTTGCCTCACTATATTTTAACTATAAAGTTAGAATCAACTTTTTGTTTCATAACTTTCAATATTGTAGAGTAAAAATTAGCAATAATAAAATTATTTTGAATCATGTGATTTATTATAATAAATTTATACGTTCACACTTATTTTACAAAAAGTTTATTTAATCTATATATTATATCACTATAATTATTTAATCTATATATTATATCACTATATTATATCCGATCTTTAATTTTTTATTAATTGCCTAATCGATGATTCCGCGAATCTCAAATCTGAGTTCGTCCTTCCTACGTAAGGAGCCATGAAGAAGCAACATAAGGCCCAACTATTCTATGACTATTTAGTTAGGCTGTATTTGGTAGTTTGGTTACTTCACTACTGTTCAGGGTATTGATGACTTGATTATATAAAATTAAACACTCTTTTGTTCATTGTATAGAAATTCAAGATCACATAAATGGTCTTCAATAGAAGGCCCATGCATTATCATGCTTCTTATTATGGATTCTTCAACAATGATGTCTGAAATAGTATTTGACATTGGTACTCAAGGTTGGAGACAATCATGAAGACAATACAACCTCCTCGGGCTTAGATGATTGTTTAGATCCTTCAATGAATGGTCTTTTATCTATTCAAGAGGACAAGGAAATTATTGATCTCCCTTATTTATGTGCTAAAGACGAGGGTAGCATAACTGAATCATATCATTCATCTGATGCGACAAGTGACAAATCCCACGTAAATGTATCAGCAGACATGATTGGCGACAATGGATCGTTCGACTCTGCATCTTCTTGCACAGATGATATTTTGGTAGAATCTAGATTTCATCATATCGTTACTATTCTTCTCTTGGAAAATGTTGATGGATGTAACCTATTATTAGAATGATTTTGTCTTGAAATCTGTATTTTTCTTAGTGATTCTGATACAGATTACAGTTCAAAATATATATAATTATAGGTATTTAATGTATGCCTGATTAGACAAACAATTTTATCTTTTGGTTCCCTTTAAATGACTGATCTTGTAGCTGTGGCTTACAGTCAGATGGAAAGAGCAGTTTTATCGTGGCTAATAGGGATACTTCCACATCTGATAGAGAAGAAACATTGGTTCAATCAACTCAAGTGGAACTAACCGCTGAAGTAGCAGTCAGTCACAAGTTGAGATGCATGCCTTCTGAAACTGTCCGTCTTTCTAACAAAGACAGACTTCTTCTAAGGAAGCAAGCCCTCAAGATGAAAAATCGACCTGTGCTGGCCATAGGTAATTTCTTTTGTCCCTTCTGTAGTCCGGTTTTCTGCCACTGTTCCCTGTGTTGCTTCAGCTTTTTCTGTGTATTCCTATGTGGTTGATTTGGTGGAAATTAGTATTCGTTGGAACAAAGAGCATTTGATAATCTGTATTTTCATGTGACAACATGGATTTTCACCTTAGATTTGTTTGGTTTGGTTTTTTTGTTAACATGCTTATGTTAGGTTACTTCGTTGTCATTTCTAGTTTAGAAGTGTGACATAAAGATGGCCTATGAAAATTTTGAACCTTAAAGTTGCAATATATATGTATAGTAAGTTACTAAATAACCTAAAAGCTTCAGATGGTAGGTAACATACACAAAAATCACAATTGATGGCTAGAAGTGTACGCTATTATAAGCAGGGGTGTGCACGGATTGGATTGAATCCAAAATGTTTAATCCGTGACCCAAACCACTCACAACCAATCTGTGACTCAAACCACTCGCGACCAATCCGTTTAAATATCAACCCAAACCAATCCAATATATTAATTTCAGATTGGGTTGGTTTAAGTCATGAGTTGAACCACATGCAATTTAAATTACTCTATAATTAAAATTTAACTAAAGTACAGATTAAATTGCACAGATGTTTATTAATTTTTTAGGATGATCTCTTAAGTTACTTATGTAACTTATTTGTACGTAATACTGACTTTTACATATTTTTAATTACAAAGAAGAAAAAAAATATAATATATTATAGGCGAGCAATCAAAATTCAAACTTAAAAATAAGAAAATTAAATTCTCAATGTAAGGGTACTTCTACAATTTTTAGTATGTATATATTTTTTCATAATAGAAATTTATATTCATCCAAAAAAATGTGTTTAAAATAGAATACATATTAACAGAATTAGTATAAAAATATATAAAACTTTGTTAAGAATATATATAAAAAATATATAGTCACAAAATTACACTAAAAAAATATAACTTGTAATATTAAAATTAGTATTTTTTATTTAGTAATAAAATTTGATATAAAAAATTTATTTATGTTTAATCTTTATTCTCAATATAGATTTAGTATTTTTATTTATAATAATATTTTGTGCGGGTTGGGTCTGACTAGGTTAGGGTTGACCATAATCCAATCCGTATTTTATGAGTTACCTCTCAATCCAATATGTAATTAACCGACAACATATTAAGCCAATCCGATATAAACCACAACAACAGATTGGTGCTGATTCACATTTCAATCTGAACCGTGCACACCCCTAATTATAAGGGTGATGCTAATTCATATGGCTGTAGTAGTAATTCAGTGGGCAGACAGATATACAGCAGAATGCCTGAAAAATTAGAGGATTAATCGTAGTAGCAGAGGTTACAACACATGACATCTTATTTTGATACCATGTTGAGTTACCGAATCACTTAAAAGCTTAAAGTAGTAGGTAATATGTTCGATATGTATATATCTTAACAGTTATAGTGTGAGACTAACATTTCAAATGCCGCCACTTTAGATACACATCTGAAACATTAAGGTTTTGCTTTCCATCACTTCTCACACATTTAAAGGAACAATGTCGATACTCATCCCTGTTGTTGTAACTTCTGCTGTTACTTAATAGGGAGAAGTAACGTTGTAGCTGGTGTTGCGAGAGCAATCAAGACCCACTTTCGGAAGCATCCCCTTGCCATCGTAAATGTTAAAGGCAGAGCCAAAGGGACTTCAGTCCAGGAGGTGATTTTCAAGTTGGAGGTCTGGAATTACAATTTTTCCTGTATTTTAGTTATGGATGTTTTGTAAAAAAGTTGAGAAATGCCTTTTTCGTTCTCACAGCAAGCAACAGGTGCAGTTCTTGTCTCTCATGAGCCTAGCAAAGTCATACTTTACCGAGGTTGGGGAGCTGGATATGAGCCCAGTGACAATTCTAAGAAAGATACGAAACATTTGGGGAAAATGTTGGACGGTCAAGATGCTGTGGCCAGACCTCCTGTGTCTCCTGAACTATTGACTGCTATCAGGCTAGAATGTGGATTGCTGTAACCTGAAGAGGCTACTGAATAGGCTGGATTCAACCTTATTTAGATTGTTGCTGCATCTGTTCAACCATGTGTTTTCTTCCGTGTAACATTAATTCTGGTCGCAATGTATTACCCCTTCCACTCTATTGTCATATTCATGGTTGAGGAAATATTCAATATACCATTAGCTCATTAGTAATTCTCTAATTTACATGTGTTTGCAGGGTCCTGCTAGAGAAGGTCCGATCTCCTATGTATTCTTAAAGTGGGTTGAGTCAAAAACTCTCTATGCATATAAATTACTTGTTTTATTATATGTTGCCTGAACCTTGCCCAATGGGCTACTTTAGGCGAATTGAAACTTCTAGTAAAGATAGAAGAAAAATTGTAAGGAAGACTTGCCATTGGCAACAACAACCATGTATAAGGACTGAATTTTTGAAATTTTAGTAAGAAAAAATTGAGGTGTGACAAAATGGCTTGTCGTTTATATAAGTTATTTAAATAAGATGAATCAATTAAGACATGCAGTAATTAATAATTTGTTTTCTCGTCTAAATTTGAGATTTTTACCGATCTGCAATATTCATACCAAAGAAGATGGAAACACACCGACATTGTTCATCTTCTGCCTCTTGGACTATGCTTTGTTACAAATCCTTCAACAATTCTTACAAGCCATTGAGGTTTTCCTCTTGAGAATACAATATAACCTGCAAGTAAACCACACAGAGTTCCACATCCATATCCTATCACTACCACTTCCCAACCAAAATCGCTGGACCCCTCTAATCCTTCTTGGTATGTTGATGGAGGTAATTTTGTTGCTTTATCATTTATGCATTTCTTTGAAAATGGAAATCCGCATAACCCCGGATTGTTGATGTAGGAATTGTTAAGAAATGTATCAAACTGTTTACCTTGAGGTATATGCCCCACAAGATGGTTTTGAGAAAGATTCAGTACTGCAAGAAATATTAGACCTGTCAACTGGATAGGTATCTCACCCACAAGCTTGTTTGCAGACAAGTCCAATGATTCCAGCATTGTCAAATTACCCAGTGATGAAGGTATGTTTCCTGCCAGGCTGTTGGGAGAAAAGTTCAATACTATTAATGATTTAAGACTCCCAACAATCTCTGGGATCTCTCCTTGGAATTTGTTCACAGACACATCAATGGTTGTGAATGTTGTCAGGATTCTCTTTAGCTCAAATTCTGCTCCTTTTAGTGTTACGTTCACAGAAGCTTGATAGTAATCTTCACCGACATACTGCAAGGACTTATTGGCATCACCCATAACCATCATTGCTTTCAAGTGTCTGAAATAGTTTGCTGGCAATATACCAGTGAACTCATTGCAAGCAAGGTCCATTATTCGCAACTCGGGGAACGGAGATTTTGTCTTTGGACTGCCTACGAAGCCATGGAACCTATTGAATCGCAAAACAAGTACTTGTAACTTTGGGAGAGTTTCCAACCAATGAGGGAAAGTACCATTCATCTTGTTACGACCAAAATCTAGAACTTCCAACATTTTGCATTTTACCAATGACTGAGGTACAGATCCTTCCAATTGGTTGTCACTGAGATCAAGATTCCTCAATGTACTATTCTTTGCAAATATCAAAGAAATATTTCCATCAAATCCATTTTTTCCCAGATTTAAGACTGAAAGTTCGTCGCTAAAGCTTCCTAAACATCGGGGTAATCTGCCACTCAAGCTGTTATTGGACATGTCGAGAATTTGCATGAAGCTAGCATTGCAAATCAAAGAAGGGATTTCTCGAGATAGTTTATTATTTTGAACTGAAAAGACAATGACGGCAGCTGGTGGCAGTGGCACTGATCCTTGAAGAAAATTGGAGCTGAGATCAATAAACTGCATACTCTTCCATGGAATTTCCTCAACTAACGTTATCAAATTGTGAGAAAGATCTAAAACTTGCAATGAATCCTTCCCCACATCCCGAAACCAATTCGGAACTTGACCCCGAAGTTTGGTTTCAGAAAGGTGCAACTCTACCAAATTGACTAAGCCATGTAAGTAATTTGGGAATTCAGTCAAATTACATGAATCCAAAGACAATGCCACCATTTCAGGTAAGGTATAATTACCATTGCCACTACTGCTCAATGACAATCTATTAGACGCCAGGTCTAGCAAAAAGAGAACTTTCAGGTCTGAAAACATTTGAAGATCTAAACTGCCACTTAAATTGTTGTTAAATAGAAACAATTGAGTAAGATTGACCTGCTGAAATATTGACTCCGGAAATGGGCCATCTAGTTCATTGTTACCTAGATTAATATAATCCAAAGAAATAGAACTGAACTCATCAATATGGCCAGTAAAATGGTTTCCCCTAAGGTCAAAGTGAACCAATGAAGGAACTATAAACAACCATGAGGGTATTGTCCCATTGAGCTGGTTAGATGAGAAGGATACGTACTTGAGATCAAAAAGTCCAGTTGCATTAGGAGGGATGGAGCCCGTTAGATGATTACTCGAAAGGTCTACATATGATAGTTGTGTTAAGTTAGTGAAAAAATGTGGAATTTTTCCTAGGAAGTTATTGCTGGACATACTAAAGTGAGTGAGTTGTACAAGCCTAGAAATTGACAATGGAATCTGTCCAGTGAGTGAGTTCATTGAGATTTCAAAAAAATAGAGTTGTGTGAGGTTATCTAGTGATTCTGGAAGAAACCCTGTGAATTTGCAGTCTTGAAGATTCAATTCCTTGAGATACTTGAGATTCACAATTGAATTTTCTAACTCTCCTGAAAATCTTGTGCTCGAGAGATCCAATATCTCGAGGGGACTGCTCAAGTTAAACTTTGGTAAATGGCCAAATAGCTTGAAGTTGCTTGACAATATAAGACTTTGGAGGTTCCCTAGCTGAAAAACTTTGTCAGGAAAAATTCCTTGCAATTTGCAGTATTTGAGATTGAGAGTTGTAATAGAAGACGACAAGTTCATCAAGGAACTAGGTACAACTGAAGACATGTCGACATTGTTAAGAATAAGTTCTCTTAGATTGGTGAAGTTTAGAAGGAGATTTGGGAAATGATGCCTTTCAAGTTGAAGTTGATAATTGTCAGATAAATCAAGTGAAACCAATTCAGATAGATACTGTAATTCTGGTGGAGTTCGTCCAGTAAATTCAGCATTAGAGAGGTTGAGATGTGTTAAACCTGAAAAGACGCCAAACTTGGATGATATTTGTGATGCATTGAAGCTATTGTATGCCAGGTTGAGCATCTGGAGATGTGGAAGTTGGAAAAGGGTGCTGTCTGAGTGGATAGGTCCATGAAGCCAACTGCAACTAAGATCAAGACCAATCACATGACCTGTTACCTTGTCACATTCGACACCATACCACAAACAGCAATCTGTATTCTCCTTCCAAGAAATCATTTTTGGTTGAGATGTAACACCTTTGTATTCACAAGAACTCGAAGCAAAACTATCAATAGATAAGCTGTTCTTGAAGTGGAGCAAGGCAAAGCTCTGGTTAAGATGGCATAGTTGCTGTGAAGAAATAATAAATTTCATATGGAAGATAAGGAAATGGATGTATAGGAATTGAAGAGACAATATGAATGACCCCATAATTGCTTCTGAAGCTGGAAATGTACGTGAGATGTGTTGCAGACAGAAATATAAGAACAATGTGTATTGTGGTTGAACATGTTGGTATTGTTTAATGAAGTTGTAATTAAATATTTATAGGAATCATTTACTAATGAAAAGCTTAAAGATGACTCATTTGACCAATAATGTTAAAGTCAAATAGACTTGTTTGTTTCTTCGGTCCATTTACTATATTGAAGATAGCTATAGTTAATTGATCCCTCAATTTAAAAGTTAATAAATTTCGTACATCTCTTGTCTAATTAGTCTCAAATTCATCCACACATGATGTCTCGTAGCAAATTTAGGTGACTAATAAAATCTGACAAATAGATAGACAAAACCTCCACGAACAATATATTTATGGAAGTATCATATCATAGTTATTTAAATTATTCCTCGCTAACAATATTATTCTGACATATTAATTTAATTTTCAGACATCATATGAAGTAGTCGGATTGAACTTGTATCAAATTAGGAGCAGAAGAAAAAATATTGTTTATTTTGAACCCATGTTCATGCCCTGCACTTGCTATCACCTGCTGCTATCTTGATAGTGCAAGGGTAGATCCTTGACACCTTAGGTGGCCGCATGAATATATAGATAATTGGTGGTGGGGATTACTAGGTTAAAGGGTTTTGATTACTAGGTTTTTAGTTGGTGGTGGGGATTTCAAGGGACATAAAGTTGAACAAATCTGGTTTTGAATATCACCCAATCTCACCAGACTTTGTGAAACTGTTTGTTAAACATAAGTTGACCACAAAATAAGCTTAACAAGACTCAACACTAGTTCTCTAGCAAGACGACCATTTGAGTATCAAAAAACATTTCTATGCCAATATTTCAAACTGGTCCAGCCGTGCTTGTTCATTTGACAGTGCCACATGGAAACTCCAATTGTTATTGTAGAATACAAAATTTGTTCGGGCTAACGGCCAAATGATTATCCCGCATAATACTTCCATGGGAAACAAAGAGAACCCTTTTCCCTCGAGCTATCTCATAAATAGGTGCTCCCTCAGAGTAAGAAACTTTGAACATTTTGTGTCACAGAACTGCTAGGACAATGTACTAGAAAGCAGGACAACTCACTTCTTTGCCAAATTTCTCATGAAGGGGAAGCTGGTATAATTTTGATGTCTTTTTGTATAAATATTTGTAATGGCAAAAAGTAAGAGCACAAACACAACTTGGGCACTCGTGATACCGAAATGGCTGATGCTATTACCAATCTCCATCCAGCTTCCTTTATTTCGAACCTGTTATTATAAGAAAAGTATGTATGTTTACTAGAAAAGAATGTGCCATAAAGATAAGCTTAGTTCATATTATTGTAACATTATACATCAAAAGAGCTTACCAGGAAAAAGAAGTGGATTGTCATCACGTCTGAAAATAATATAACGAGAAAGTAGCATCCTGATCGTGGAACTTGGACTAATTTGGTTATTGCACTGAATGCACATCTGTGTTCAAGTCGGGAACATGTAAGCAGGACAGTTGGATAGTACAATAATTTTTAGTGCACTGGAGATGGAGATTGATGTAATATTACAAACTTACAAGCATCCTAATATAGCTCTCTTCAAGATATAATCAAACATTTCAAATGATCATGATTCATACATACTACACATTTCCCGTGATTTCCTACTTCTTTTCCTTTTGAAACATGATTTCCATCTCATCTATATCCTTCCTTGCAAACATATTTCTATATGACATCTCTTGAAAATTTTAATATACCAATTTATTCAATGATTTTGTGTTAAATGAACTGAGATATTATTTGTATCACCTCGTAACATATTTTTAATGGCTATAAAATATTAAGTGCCAAAATTTTGTCTAAATTATTAAAACACTCATTATGCCGGCTTAGTTTTGAATGGCTCTGAATATTAAATATTTTATTTAACGAATAAAACATAACTCTTCATCAGTTTAGACTAATATGGACTTTGATTCAATATTCAATACTTTAGTTTAAAGTATATGGTAGAATTGATTTTTCTATCTCAGCCATGTTTTTTAAGTGTAGCAACATATTAAACTTACAAAATATTATTATGAATATGCTTTGACATAGCCTAAAAGAAATTCTGGATACGCCACTGACTATACACAACAATCTCCAGACAAAGTCCGTCAAGTATCAACTTTTTATAAGCATTATATGTAGTTAAAGGACTATGAGAAAAGGAGTGTATGTTCAACATGTGACCAGGCAAAGTCAAATTTACTTACATGACAAGCATAAATGGAATGAATAATTTGAATATAAGCAATAGATAAATTCTATTAATTAGGCAATAGATAAAATATAGCAGGAAATATCAGGGAATGTGAACAATACATACACTGAAGACCGTGATGAACCGATACACAGAGGAGATCTCAAAACTTGCAATACTTGCAAAATTACCCGTCCCAAAGAAAGCCACATAAAACAAAACCAACTAAAAGGACCAAAAGAATTCATCATGTCAATTCCATAGCCAATATATAATTTCATTGAAGACTGAAAATCATGTGCATCAATCTAGAGGGAAAAAATAATTTGGGAGAAAAGGCAGCACGATCGAATTAATGTTACCAACTGCCAAAGAAAACAAATTAAGTACACAAAATAAATAGAAAGAAGGATAAGACATACAAAGATAATTGGAATTCTTGCATCAGACAGCTGCAAGAACCTATCACTAGGTTCAAGAATAACCCCATCCTCCATGTTTTTGTTGGAAGCTGAATACTTATTCACCTTACGTGAATAAAGAAGTGTGTTCTCGAATAGTATCCATGTCATAAGTACAAGCCCAAGTGCACCATAGAAGACTGCTTCATATCTGTAAATGTTCATGACAGGTAAAGTAAACTGTACATCAAGAAAATAATCATGCTAAATAATCATGAGTGGAAAGAATATCAACTGGCACACCAATCATAAATAATCATGCTAAACTTTGTTATCTACATTAAACCATTTAAATTTGAACTTTTCAAAAGAGAAATTAATTTTGGAAACTAGGTGAAAACTGAAAACGTTTAAGTTTTCAACAAAGTATAGAACTTTGAAAACTAAGTGAAAACTGAAATCAACACATTACGAATTTGATGATGCACCAAAGAAAATAATATGAAACCACAAGTAATAATGAAGAGAAAATAATTATACCAGCCGTGGACCAATTTATCAACTGGTGTTCTTGTTTTTCTGCTCTGTGAGATGTAGACAACAAAACCATTGTCGATGATAGCCCTACTAAAATAACCTAAGAAACATGTGATACAGAACAATGAACCTTGGGATAGTGAACAATGAATTATGGATCGAGTAACTACCTCAATAGTATTTAAAGTTATAAACCCAGCGGAAGCATAACATCGTTACTAACCTGTATGAGAAAGAGTATGGGGAACATGGGTTTCTCCTTTTCATGGCTAATGATACGCAGCCAATACTTATTGCCTTCAGTATGCTGATCTAACCACATCGTAGCTATTCCTATCATGATTATCATTGCCCCACTTGCAACTCTAGAAACACAAAAGACACATACATATATCAGGACCAACTCCATTGTAATGATCTCGAAATTCTATTACTAGTCGCACTTTTTGTTAGGTAAATTTAACTTTATGAGAAAACACAATGAAGAAGTATCACATCCTGAATGTTTTGGAAGCCATTATCCAATTCAACCGTAATAATAAATTTATATGCAAGTATATCGTACATAACAGACAAATGATACTGGCAAAGCATCAATTAGACCTTAGATATTTGTAAAACATATGGATTAAATTTATTTCAAAACAATATTTATATCGTTGATCCCGCTGTTCAATAATGAAAAACAACATAGTAAAATAACACTTATGGATTTGACTCAATATTCACTTTTCAATATCTTATCATGAAGCCCTTATATTTTTATAATCTATCAACACATGAAGATAACAATTAGTTTCCTGGGCACTGGCCATACATTTCCTAAGCCAAAAAATAGAAAGAAGAACCATGCCCTGGTGTTGGTCCCACTTTAGAGATATCTTCTACTCCAGAACTAGGAGGACACTTTGGCCAATACACAGGTCCATATAGATTTGAAATAGGAAAATGAAAAAATTTAGGATTGTTACTTACACTAACTGATTATTATCGGGAATTTCTGCAGGCATCAACGTAAAAACAGACAACAACCAGCATGCAACACAAACAAAAAATGGTACACCGGATCGCCATGGAATCAAGTTACGAAGATAAAAAGATCCAATGGCCCCCATCATCAAGAAGCACCAGGTGTAGAGCCTCCTCTCAGTGAAGCTGTGAACCTACATAATAGTAAATATGATATATCGGAATAGAGTTCAAATCAGTTTTTTTGTTAAAGGTAAAATCATAGGATATGATTAGTAACCACACCAGAAGTTCAAGAATCAAGATGGAGACAGCAAAAGCGGCTAAAAGTTTAATGATGTGACTGAATTTCCTCCCTTGTGAGTATTTCCATAAAAACATCAAAAATGGATATTCGCTAAATATACGGGTCCATAGAAATACTGTCATTGCTGTGTAAACATGGTAAAGGGGTGGAGAGTGCTCCAGAAACAGCACTACACAAAGAATTCCCAACAAGAGACATCCACATAGGTATACCTGCCATATAAAATACAATATTACTTGAGTAAAACCAATAAACAAGTCATATAAATGATGTGGATGATAAACAATAAATGGCAGTTTACGCAAATAGATCCGATCATAAAGTTCTAAGATCACTCATGGAACAGAAAAGATATAGACCAAAGTGATCGTGTATGCAGATTAATATTAGAGCGTAGGATAAAGAAGACCTTGGTGTCTGTTAAAAGGTGAGACTGCATAGATTTACAGAAAATTATATCATTGAGAGAGAAAATAGTTTCAATGATATATCAGTGGGAAAAAGGAAAAGACCATTGACCGCATAAGTAGGAAGCTTCATGCCGAGTTACATCTACATCTAAAGCTATTTACTATTGACTAATTTCTTATTGGAACTTAAACATCGTACTTAGAACAAGGGAAATTGGCACTCAAACCTCAGGCAGAACACTGTTATCATCTATAAATGGATGGTCACACCGACAGATGGTAAGTTTCATTTGATTGGAAGAATAAAAGAATTTTCATGTACTCAAACCTCTTAATAAGAAATTTTTTTATGTGCCCACATTGTATTTGTTTCATTTCGTTCTGTTTTAAATATTAACATAAAGAAGAGGTTGAGCTTACACAAAAATTACTTTTCCAGTATGATTTCTCAGCTGAACTGACTGCTCTTTTCTAGGTACATCTGGAAAAATAGCATAAGTTTGCAGCACATGAAGAACAAGATAAATAATCCAACCAATGTAACCAAGTGTAACCACACTCATCAGCATCAGCCAATCATAGGTTTGGAAATAGTGAAATCCTTCCAGTGCCAAACTTCTGAGTCGATCAGATAGCTCCAAAGCAGCTTTATAGTCCCTCGCAGATATAAGAGCTTCAATCTTATCCAAAATGGATGAATAGCTAGCAAGTGGTTTGAAAGGCTTGAAAAACATAGAATGTGACATCTTGATTTCTAAGAATGTCAAGAAATCCGCAGAATAGAAATCTAACTCACTTCGTTTCCCTTCCTCAACCAAACATAACATGACAATTTGCAACAGGATTATGATTAAAGACTACCCAAAGTAAAACAGTATTCTCAAAGAAAATGAACGCACCATCAAATCTGTTAATAGAACTAACAGGTGAAATTTTTCCAAGACTCCAAATAAAAGTAGAGAACACAATGATCAATTACATTAGCATGAAATTAAGCTGTTCTTGACAGCTAAGGAAATAAAAATGCTAACTTCAAGAAAGGAAAGCCTCTTATTTCACATCCAGCGAAATAAACTACACAAGGATACGCGACTTTCGAACGAACTGATTCAGAACTTGCTTTGTATTTGCCAGCACAGCTTCAACTTCTTCTGCCTGAATTCCAAACCATAGTCAGAGCAAATCACATTCTTTTGATAGTAAAAATCTGATGCAAAGTAGATCTTTCTCTTACCTTTCCCAACTATTCTAATTCAGACCCTTCCACTTCACATTTTTCAAACTAATGCACCTCATCTCACATATTTGAGATCTATTAGAATACTAGAGTTTCCTATTATAATGTATTAAATAAGGATATAATATCCATAATAACTGTAGTTATAAATACATGACTATGTCATTGTATTAAGAGAGTTGGTGTGCTTAATGATATATAAAAATACTCCCGTGAAGGTAGGTTTACGTTAAACTACGTAAAATTCCTTGTGTTCATTCTATTTCTCTTTATGTTATTTTCTTACAATATCAGAATTTTATCATCATTTATTACTTAAAAGTCCTCAAAACGAAAAGAATAAGAATATTTATAAAAATAAATAAATAAAAGGAACAGATGAAATCACCTCTGGCATGTTAATGTAACCAAGAGGTAAATTTCCAACCGAGTTAACTGGGCATGGCAAACCAACAAGAGTTGCCTGCAAGAAATGTCAAGGAAAAAATGAGACCATGAATACTTCAGCTGTCAAATAATTGTTCGACAATTTTGAGCAAAACCATGAGTGGTGCAATATCGGCTTGATTGACATCCACACGTTCCAAGTCACTGAGACCCCATTCTGTAGGTGTTGGCATATCATGCATGTGTTCATCAATAAATCGATAGCTGCACTCAGAATGGTTCGTGCTGGAAACCGGCTGGGGAGGTTTGACACCTGCACCCCAAGCAACAAGGGGAGTATCAGTGTTTGTAGGATGTCCATCTCCGTGACTTCCTGGCGACAAAAACTTATAAATGTAAATATCTAAATTTCAAAATTAACCGCGCAGAATACAAATCAGAATAGGTTCGATATAAATTAGTGTGTTAAACAGTTACAAACAAAGCTAAAGAAAAGGAGTAAGTCTTGTGTACACCAGGTGTAGACCACCTCTTGTGCACCAAATGTGAGGATTTAATCGTAAATTATTAATAAGGTCAGATTCATATAATGAGTTGGGTGGGTATCTTAGGTAGCAAATATCCAAAAGTAGGGTACATACATCAGGTACAAGAATTTACCAAAGAAAATAGGCAGCTTATCATGATAAACGCTAACATCTATGAGCAGTTCATGTTTGTAGCATGCATTTTCAAGGGCAGAAAACCTATGTCTTGTGCTCTTTCAATCCTTGCTTTTCGGCACGACCAACTAAGTTACTGAATCCTGCCATACTTATAGTCCCACATTGCACACAAGCCCCAGCATCAAGCTGGTGAATGAGTCTGGTTCGAAGAAACAAAAAAGAAAACAACCAAGCAATTGGTTTCATGTTCCAACAAGAATAGTGTTGATACCAAATATTTATGCATTTGATAAGAAAAAAGTTAATGAAAGAAACTAGATAGTCATATAGTAATTTCAATCTGAATCAGATGTCCAGACATATGAGTTCCAGTTGGGTCCTAAATTGTGACCATTATCCTTGGGCCTTGGCTCAGGTGACCCTACAGATAGACTTACAACTGGTCTTCAATAGTATCTTGAGGTACTGTTACTGATTTTCAGGAAAGAACAAAAAAAGGTTTGTAGAACCAAATCAGTATGAGGAACTACGATAAAGACCCCAATGCAAATAACACAAGGTATAAGTATCCATTTATCTGTCCGAGCTCTTATGGAATACAACTGGTTTTAATTTAATTCGGCTCGTTTGTTTGAACAGTATCATCTTCTTCATGGCTGTCATTATCATTGTAAATATTTCCTAATCTATCAACTTTGGAACCCACTGACCATCTAGTCTCAACAAAATTTATCTGATATCCCAGCTTCACATAGAAACTGCGGCTCACTGTTTTATGATAGGTAAAATGCCAAACAAAAGCCATTAGAGGCGTTTGTCCCGCTTCTGTAGTAAAAAACTTGCACCAGAAGAAGTGAATTAAAAAGATTGCTGGATGGAAATTATTAATTATTGTAGGCATGCACTTGAGTATCTATATCCTTTCCGCAGGAGTACTAAAACAAATCAAAACAGTAATGAACATATAATAACAATTTTCCCTAATTGAGTTTTAAAGTTTTCGAACCTTTGTCGCTCATTCCATGGTCAGCAGTAAAAATATAGGATGTGCGATTGTCCTTGTAGTAATTTTCAACAAGATTGTATAGGCGTTCTGCTATATGGTCAACAACCTTAACGTTATTAAGATAGACGGATGAAAATGGACGGTGTGCATGACCATTTGAATCACAACCAAGTAGATGAAGGAATACTACAAGATCATCCTGTAGAAGTAACTCCTTTAACTTTGGGTCTTCACTCGACCTATTTAGGAGGCTGTGAAATTGATCAAAAGACCACTCATCCAAAAAGGAGGCATCTGCATTAACACCATTCAATTGATAAAGCACATAAAATAAGGAGAATATGAGTTTATAAATACATCATAAGCCTACCCCAAAATAACAACAATGATACTGATTATCCTTTTATAGACCTTATTTAGCACACATACTAGTGGTGACACACATACTTGGAATTTTTTATTTTACTCTTTAGATGGATTTGAATGAATGTTTATTTCTTCATGTATATACTCATTTATGTCCCAATTTTGGCAGCTAGCACTTCATATACCTCCCACTTAATTCAGCATAAATAATTAAGTCAACTGCCAAAGTTTTCTGGATCCACCTGGTTAACACAATAAATTTTAAAATAATTTGGAGAAACATAATCAACAACTAGCAGGCATCAATAAGTAAATGAGTTAAACAACTCGCAAAATAACCACAATAGTCTATATTACATAATATGTATTCAGACTGTGACTGTACCAGTAGCAAAGTCTTCAAACTCGTGAGGATAAGAATTCCAGGTACTATGTTGCAAGCCACCACAGAATATCGGAACAATATCTGGGCTACCGAAAGAAATTGTATGCCGGCTTCGGTTAAATACTGAATCAAATTCAACCGGGTTAGCTTTCCAGCCTGCAAATGAAACAGAATATCCTTAGTGTATCATGATGCTAGCACTAACGTGGTAACTTAAATGACAGCAACAGGTTCATTAATAACTTGTAATCTATATATCATACATCGTACAATCTATTAAAACTAAAGCTGAACCTTTAGCTTTCAAGAGCTCTGAATTTTTCATGTGGAATATTTAAAAAACTTAAGCCTGATTATTCTAATTAATATGAAAATTCTAAACAGATTCAAAATAAATAGTAACATTTATAAAATAAAAAATATTAAACGCAATATTTTATTAAAAATGGAATATTTAAATCAGATTCTACCAATAATTGAAGTTATCAATGTTGACGAAAGTTATTTCCTTTACAAATTAATAATAAATATACCTTTATATTAAGCATATTTATATGCTCACAAACAAAATATTTGTGCATCATAAATTATTAAATTAATTTATTTTCCAAAAACAATTATCATATTATCCATAATTACTTTTAATAATTTTTTAAAGACTATGCTATATTATTATTAATTTAATATAATATAGTTATTCTGTTTTTGATAGGAAATACTTCATATTATCCATAATTTTCTTCTGTTTCTGAAAAATAATTATAACTCGCTACCTCCTTTATCACTGAGCGGTCATTTAAGGGTCTTAGTTGGTGATCCGGACTGTTTCCCTCTCGACGATGAAGCTTATCCCCCATCGTCTGCGCATCATGTGAAATATTAAACTAGTATACGTAATAAGCAAAATATGACAATTTTAACTAAAATAGAGTCACATCAGCTTTCTTATATTTTGAAATCACCTATTAAAAATAAATAAAAAATTATTCGTGATCCCATAAACTAGTAAAAGTAAACTATCACCTTTGTAATACAATTAATATTAACTATCACCTTTTGTAACTGCGCTAGGATCCTCGTAAAAACCAGCTATAATAGAAACATGCCCAGGCCTTGACTCTGTTGGAGGACGCGCATGAGACACACCCCAGCGGCCTCTCTCTCTAATTATGCTTCTCAAAAATGGTGCTCTAAAGTTTCCTTCTGAATCTGGTTCAAAGAACTTGTCCGCGCGCAAACCATCAGCTGCATGACGTATATTTCCAAAAACCATTAAAACAATTATACATTTTATGTACTGATATATTATATCTGATTACAAATAAATAAATAGTTTCTCTGTTATACTTTTCATTTCTTCTAAAGAAACTGTAACTTTGTTCCGGATTGATTAACCCACTTCACATGGCTGGTAAGAAAGTCAAATGAGACTCCTGCATTGCCTGATTAGGAGTGGGGAGTTCCATTCAGTCCTTTTTAGCCTGAGATTCAAAACAAAACCTAAAAACTCTTCCCAACTTTCCCCTAAACCAACCCCTTAGGTTGACTAGAGTCCACTTAACTATGCTTACACCTCACCAAAAAATTTCTGAATACATCTTTCCCAATTCTAACTATGTGAAACTTTCAAAATGAATGAAGAAACAAGAGGATTTCACCAATTTACTATGCAGTACATCAAAACAATAAACAAAACGAACAAATCCCTGCAGTTTGCAAAATCAGCAACAAGCACATAAGAAACCTCAACTACACTGAGGCAAATTCATGAACAGGTGGAGTGCGATGAAACGTACCAACAAGCAGCACGAGACGCTTGGCCGGAGCACTGAAACGAGGAGTAACAGGATCCATGCCATGAACAATGGGGGTTTTGAAGTATATATCGAAGATGCTCAGCATGTAAACAGCATGAAGAATAACACCAAGAACAACAAGCCATTTCTCGCGCCCCTTGAGCCACTTCTTCTCTCTGTTAGCTGATTTGTTTCTTAGGGAGTCTCTGATTCCCAAAATCCCATCGCCAGCAGCCATTTTTTTGTATGTTCTTTAGGTATTGATTTTGGTTTAGTGAATTAGAGAAACACAAACTTCGATCGCATCGCAATGTGAAATACAAATTAGAGAGTTCCTTCGAAACGACGAGGAATTGACGACAAACTGCATTGTTTTATTTTCCAATTTTTTATATCGCAAATTGATTTGAATATTTCTATCTATTTTTGGGTTTAATAGAGATAAATATATAATATAAAACTATAGATTTTTATTAAAATTAATTATTTGAACCTTTATGAATTGGAGTTTGGAATTTAATACAATAACTATTCAATCTCTATTATCTCTACGACTTTTATATTTAAAAAATAATTTGTGACTTTTTATTCATAATTGAGCTTTGATTATAATCGATTTGACTAGTTCCTCTTTTGTTTATCAACTTGTATAATCCATTCATTTTCATCACATTAACTTTCACAAATTTTTTCTTTTTATAATTATACAAATAATAGTTAACATAATTTATAATTAAATGATAATAAAATTATTTTACTATTTTATGTATAAAATGAATTACAGTTATTGATCTGAATAAAAAAAAATGAATTATGACTACCTATAATCATTTATATAATTGAAAATATAACTATTATGTATTCATAATCATAAAATATTTATTAACTTTGATAAATATATTATAACATAAAAACTAATGCATTTTATGATGATATATTATTTATATTTGAGTGTGAATTTTATATACTTAGTAAGTAATTTGAAACGTGAGTGAGTACTATCATTCTTTGTGTAGTCTAATTTATTGTTAAAATAAACTCTTAAAAAATAAGAAACTTAAAAAATTATAATAATTAAGAGATAAAAATTTAGATTTTACTTTTGACACATTTTTTATAAACTTGTAAACACTAGATTGAACAAATTTTAAAGCGATTTTGACATATTTTGTTAAATATGACACTGATTATGTAAATGATAAATATGGAATTACTAGCATAATATTTAAAAAAGATGGACAATGTTGCATTACATTACATCAAGGTGTATTTTCAGATAGAAACAAGCAAACATCACATAATATCCAATTTATTATTAGTACACAGTGCTTCTTGTGATTCTCAGTGGTTTTTTAGGTAAAAAATGAAAATCTAAAGAGAGAAAAGGGCAGGCGCCCCTGTAGCTTCAGTAAATGACACCATCAAGCAAGATACACAAACAAAGAAGAAAGCATCACCTCTTTTGAACTCCATGGTTTACTGTAAATCGCTTGCCGTTGGAGCGATGATGTTGCTATTGTAATGAGTATGCCTTCTTTTATAATTGGCTATCGACGTGGATGAAAGCAGTCAGAAGGTGAAATCTATGGAACTGTAGTTGTTTGATTGCACAGTGCCAGATTCTGGCCTGGTGATGATAACAAGAAAAACTGAAGAACTTTGTTTTGTTTCTTTATGGAAAATGTACATCTGTTCCTGTTGTAGTTACATTGATATATATTTGTCTTACTGTTTGTAAAAAAACATAAATTATTGTTCATGGATAGATACTGAAGACATGTTATAGGCTTCTAATGTTAAGATTGTTTAATGCAACAGTACTTCATTTAATGGATATTTCTGCTCCAACATTACAATAACACCAATAGCTATGTATTTATCATTCATGATTACCATGGAAAAGATCAGTACCATCTTTAACCATATAGGACATTGGAAAAATAATTTATTCTCCTTATCAGGTCTATAAAATTTATTCATTTACCCATAAAGTAAACCAAGAACTTGATCCATTTCATGGGCAGTTGGTTCGTCAGACGCTGGTGATCATGTCAGGGGAGCATTTGGTATACTACTCCTGTTAACGCACATAGCGGGTAGCAGTCTGCCAATAACAAAAAATTGCCGAAAACATGTCAAAAAATAAAATAGTTGTCTAAAAGAAACGTTTTACAAAATTAATTGGTCTGTTAGGATTACCCTTTAATAACACCTCTGGGTGTGTTGGTGCAGCGGCAGGTGGCTGGACAGATGGAACAAGAGGCAGTTCCAGGAAGGCTGGTGCAGGAACTGGAACCTCAGCTGATGAAGTGGGAGTTGGGGCCATCCCTGATGGGGCAGGAGCGAGAATAGACTGTGTTGGTGGCATAGCAATCTAGGCAGCAGAGTTTAGAAATGTTACATTCTGTTTGTGCTAGAAGCTCAAAGTTGAGCAATATCTGTTTGATAACACAGCCAGATATATATACTGTATGGTATATCCGCTCTATAGCGGTTCCAGTTAACTTGATAAAAACTGCGCTACATAAATCCACAGGCTCTGTATTAGGGAGCAAGAATATGTACAAATGGCGGCAGGGAAATTATTGCCAAGTTACCGATTTCAGAAGTCCATTTGATGAACTGCAGGTGGGCAGGGTTTTACTACGTGAACCAAGTCTATTTGGAATTGCATAGACATTAACATTTTTGCATTGATCAAGAAAAAAATAAATAATATAGTGTAGTAGTTTGATAGGACAACATTTTCGTGCACAATCTAAAATAGGTCGCAAACAATATTTCCTCCCAATTACCTTCCGATTAAGTCCCTCATCGTCATAAGATAAGACCTACAAAAAAAACAAATATAAATGTAAAAACAAAGAGAGAATAAATGCTATTCCAACTGAAAGAGGCCATACCCCTACAGTAGCAACTAGGAGAAAAGTGGCAAACAGTAGAATCAAATCTTTCACCGCCATCGTGATTCAGGAAATAACAGCCACTGAAGAATGCTGATTTAAGCTGAACCAGATATAGGGTATAAATAGAGTTGAGGAAAGGAGACAAATCTCCTGAATCTGGTTTACGAAAGTAAATGTGCATGCCAACTTCCACCAGATAACTGAAACATGTCATTGCTTCTATGAATGATCCCAAAGGACTGTTTCAGCAAGATTACTATATCTGAACTCATCATAGTGTGTGACATACGATCATTTATTAACCAGCACAAGACATGTTTTTGCTCATTGAAACTCAAAAAATAAATTGTACTTCATGGATGGTTAACAGGCCTACTCATATAAAGCATTCTGGTGGTGGCCTTTGAACCACTTGTTTATGAGTTATGATGTCAGGAGATAACATAGAGAAAAAAAAGAAAAAAAACTTTCCCGTGTGAAATCCTATATGCATAAACCAAAATTCAATCGGCTTTAAAAACAGTTGCACACTAATATCATTTTAAGTTTTCTCTCACTTTTCTGTCTTTGAAGTATTTGAATCTCACTAATGTACAATCAAGATCCGGATCACAGTATATTTCAAATTGAAATACTTAAACTGATAACACAAACATCAAAATGAAATCCAATATGTACACCAGGATATATAGTAGGTATGGAGAGCTCATCTACAAGTACAGTTCATTCCTTTAGTTAGGTAATCTCTTATTTGGGATTTTTTTTTTAAGTTAGATGCATGAAAAGAAATGCATGGTTAATGCGTACTCTGTTAGTGGCTAAAGAAAATAGGAGCAACAGACCGAATATTCAATTAAGAAGCAGCACCACCTGAAACTGATACGAGCACAACCAAATAGTAGTTATTAACTTGTAACTGAGAGGTACATAGAAGTATCAAAAAATGCATGAGCTTTACAGGATGGCTTGGTTCAATTAGATACTATCAATAAGGTGTTGTGATGATTTTATATTTGATGCAATTGCTCCTTACAAAATGTGTTATCAGTGACCATGGTGATGGTTTTGGTCAGCCTTGCTTCGAGTTAGGAAGCTTTGCAGGGTAAACTGATTTGCTTTCTCTGTAGAGAAATTTTGCAGTTGTTTAAGGGTACAACCCAAAAGCATGCTATAGAGTTGGGACAACTTCATTAAGTGCTATAGAGTTGCAATCTGAAGGAAAAATTGACATTGTCATTTAGTGCTTTCTTAGGTTCATTACAACAATTTCACCTTCAGCACTCGCTAGAGGCAGCTTGTATGTACCACAACAAGTAGAATACATTCTTAGGTAAACTCCAACAGGACCAAGATTCCAAGGAAAAAAGTTCAAATTTTTTTCTACCTTGTTCTCTATAAGGATGTATAATCAACATACAATATTTAGACAACTATTTCTTCATCGTCCTTAAAACTCAAGTTCAATGTCTGTAACTTGAAACCTGAACTCTGAATAATCTCAACCAAACTGGATGCCACCCCAGAAGCTTGCACTGTCGTCTCTTTAGCTAACTGAACAACAAGAGGAAAAGGAAAAAATATCTCATCGTTTGAGTTAATATAACAACCGACATGTAAAACACAAGAGAAAAAACTTTATAGAGTTAGCGTCAGATTTGTTAATAGCTTGAAGATTTAGCATGTTATCCGGACTCTTTGGTTTACCCTTTAATCCCGGTGTCGGACACCATGACACGGATACAAATACAAAATATGTCTCCCTTTTAATTTTTCTGGACACTTCCCTATTATGTAAAAATTTTTTTAATACCCACAGGGCTTCTTTTTTTTTTTTTTTTTTTTGCGTAATACATTGGATCTCTTACCTGAGCTTTTTTTATGTATTAGAACATATGTGTTTGAACTTTAAAATAGTAAGGGCTTGTCTTATGTCCTATACTGAAGTGTACCCAGTATCCAAAATGTAGATACGTCTAGTTGAGAGTTCATGATATACACGTTGAGCCCATCTCCTATCAGCTTGAGTTTTTAGGACAATCGGTACCTCAACACGTCTTAACCGAGTCTAAGTTTCTTGATTTTGGAATTTTCCGTATCGAACACCTAAATATGTATCTGTACCTGATACGAGTGCACGATCAACGTAACAAGAAAGTTAGCTTTTTGCAAGAAATTGGATGCTGATATCCTAATATAATCCATAGATATGTCCTAATATAAAGGACTATCTCTTTCTTTTTTAGAAAACAAAGGGCAAGATGTGGAAATTAAATTTTCAAATAGGGTAGGACCAAAGGCAAGATGGGCAGGATCTGTGTTAAGTATTGGCATAAGAAGGTTAAATTCAATCCCGACATATTTATTCCTATGCTTCTATTGCAACTGAAATATGTGGCCACGTGTTTAAAGTTTGTTGTAATTTAACCAAAAGATAAGCCCATAAAACAACTAGTTGTGGAGAACTACCATTCTAAGAAACTTAAGATAACAAGTTCTTACTGACCTCAACACTTGCAATTCCCTCAAGAACTTGAACCTTTAAATCTGTTATGCCCTCTGTTTCCTACAAAAGTATATACACAAATAAGCAGTTGAAGAAGAGCGTCTGAGATAGACAAAGAGCTTTTTCTAAATCAATAAACTAATCAAGAAAAGCCTTATATTCATTATATCTGCAGTAGATATCTATAAGCGAAGATGATCCTGGACCAAACAAATTCAACTCTTCAAAATTTGGCATCAACAATTGACAAGTGTTGTCAACTTTGCAAAGTATAACATCTCAGCCTATAGCAATTCCATCTCAATTTAACCAATATCCCAGTGTCCACATTTGAATCAGAATCCAATAAAATTCACGTGATGGATTAAGATACTTGATTAACTTATTAGCTAATACCTACATTTGATTTAACAAAGTTCACAATCAACTATCTGTCCATTCTTAGCGGGCCAAAAGGGGAATATATTCCAATCAGAAACAACAAGAAAATGAAGTTTCTGTTTGTAAACGAGACAAATTATGTTTGCATAGGGTACTTAATAGGTATTTTCAATTACCTTCTTTTACTCATTAATTTTACTATATATAATCTATGTGCAAATAAAGTGAGAATGTAATTGTATCATTTTTATATTATCAAGAAGTAAAGTTTGATGAATTTTGAAATTCCATTAAAATATGTATCATTAATCATCTAAATTTAAGTTAAAACATAATAAAATAGAATTTCAAAACCCTTTACAACACATTGAAATGTCCAACACAAACATAGCAGCTTTAAGCTATGTTGTGTATGGTCTTTTATTTAACTTATTTCATGTATAAAATGAACCATGTAGATGGTTTTAAAATTTTACTTTATTATATATTAGTTAAAATTTAGAAGTTTTTGAAATGGAAAGCGTCTTGATGCAATTTTGAAACCCCACAACTCTCCTTTTTTATACTGTAAAAATGATACAATTATGTTCTGACTTCATTTGCATATACAGACTATTTATACATAATGAAAAAAATGAAGTTTATTTAAAACCCTTATGTACATAGTCTAAAGGAGGAGTGAATGTACCTCCAAAGCTTTGGTCACCTTAGGAATAGCTGATTCACTAAGTACTCCTTCCGCCTTCAAAACCAACAATTAAAACCAACCCATCAGCCGAAAATTCAATGACATAAACTGGTCTCCAAGAAAATCGAAGTACAAGCACAAAACTATGACGGTACCTGAAAGAACATGGTGAGGGTATCGGAAGGCGAGACCGGCACAGCAACGGGCTGTTGTTCAACTAGTTCAGAAGATTCCACTGCTGATGCTTCTTCTTCTTCTGGAATTAGGGTTTCTTCAGTCACAGACCTGAGTTTTCTGATTCCATCCGTGATTCTGTAATTCGGTAAAAAATTCAGGGATTTCTTGAGAGAATGGGCTACGGAGTGAGTTTGGGAATTAGATTTGGAAATTTGAAGGCTGCGAATGTTGAGAATTCGGTGAGAAGTGGGAGTAGGAATGCCAATGGAGGTGACCGAGTGAAAGGCTGAGACTGTGGTCATTCTTATCGATTCTATTATCTATCTGCAGTTGCAGTGATGCTATTTATTTATTGGCAAAATATTTATTTTCAAAGGCACTCCTAAAAATTCCGAGCAAAAAAAAAAGTGAATCCTATTACAAAAAACGGTCTAATTAAAGAAAACGAAGATAAATAAAACATAAATAAAATACGTTTAAAATATAAAAATAAAATTTTCTTAAATGGTTTTGAATCTAAACTATAATATTTATTTAAAAAATGTTTATAAATAAATTTAAATAAACTTGTTTAAATCTTTTTAAATATTAATGTATGATTTTATTTACTAAATATATTTAAACATGTTATTCAAGATATGTTTAAACTTATTTAAAATTCATTTATACTTATTTAAGGGATGTTTAAACATAATTAATACTTGTAATGCATGCGCCTTTTGGTGCAGTGAACATCATCGAGATTAATATGTCCTTAGACTCGAGTTTGATCATGGATCTCTCCGATCGTTTAAGAAAAAATTAAGACTTATAATTTAGTATATTTTGGATACACGGTACCACACATTTAATAAATTTGTCTAAAAATATCGTGTTCATATATACGAGTTTTGGGTTTATAACACATGTACTAAACATGTCATATATAAATTTTAAAAGAAAACAGTCTCTATCTACGATCAAATCATTTCTGAACAAATAAATACAAAATACGATTAGACACGATGCCTTCTTAAAATTAAGTAAGAAACTAAAAACAAAAATAAATTAAATAACAATATAAGAATAAAATAATATACAAAAATATGTTACATTTCAATTTAGCAGGTCAAATATCGTTTTGGACCAATTCATTTACCACTTAACCAATACATTGTTAGTATGTATCGTTTTTTTTTTTGTTAATAATAGTATTTGGGTGTAATTTAACTATGCAACCTTTTGATGGTATGGCATCCAAATTATCAACCTCTTGATTATTATGTTTTCATGTTAATTAATCAAATCAAAGTTAATCATTTAAAAGTAATATATTTTAATTAAGTATTGTGTAATAATTTATTTTGACCATTAATTTAAGTAGATGAATTTTATCAATGAGATATTTATTGAATGGGGGAATTTCTTTTTCTTTTTAAGTTAATAACACAATTATTTTCTCTAATTTAAGTATTTTACTATTGATCCATGAAATTGAAAATTTTAAAAATTATGGTATACAATTATAATTATAATTATGAGGTAAACGAAATACAAGTTTTATTTTTAATGATTTTTTTTTGTAAAAAATAGATTTTTTATTAATACAAAATATTCCGGTAGCTTTAAGGAAGTGTTAATACCAAGATACGGTACATTCATTTCAATTCATTTATAGTATCATTACAGAAAATCTTTGTTTTGTTTTTAACATTCTTATTTCTTTTGTCAATTTTTTTTTGTTATCATGAAACGTTATTAAAAAACTCACTTGAATTAAATACATTTTAAATATAATTGATTTTTTTTACCGACAAAAACTTGCACTCAAAATATATTATGGGTTTTTACCAACACGCTTGATGTAAAGAAAATATCTGGTTAGAGATTTATTGTAAAAATACTAGCCCCATTCAGTCCATAAATTCTATATAATT